>SNQJ01S0003989.1:102908-114437 GCA_010110895.2 Picea sitchensis | reverse complement strand
TGTAGAATAAGATGTATAAACATTAAGCAGTGTTTGCACGCACTGTGTAAAGTATACGAGTTACAACTGCCTCTTATTAACGAAAAAAATTCCCATTACACGGTGCGAAAGATGTCCGATTTTCCATCATATGCATCACCAAACAAGAATCTAATAGGCATGATTTTTTTCTAAAAAGTCTAAGTTTACAACAATAGTTAAGTCCTAGGTACAATCAAATCATTTTAACATTATAGGTATCCTAAATCATGGCTGCGAATATCTCTGGGTGGAAATACCACCAGGATCCGACTTTTGTCAACACGGAGAGAGTCACAAGCCTCGGAAAATTTGCCGAACAGTTCTCTTCCTGTATCTGTCGCAGGAAGATCAACTGGATTACAAAGATTTTGTTTTATACAGAAGTGTTGACATGCTGTTCGTAATAGCGTTTCAGTGGTGAAGCTACAGAACGAGCCCAGAGCTTGAGATGTTCTTTCATATCCACGTCTGTTGCATTTGGATTTGGCAGTTCCCAGTTTTCCAAAGGCGAGCCATGAAACCCTAAATTCTGGGTGCTATTTTCATGGTCGACTAATCGCTTCAATCCAGGAAGAAGACTCAGTAATCGGGGGGTCACCTGGTCCTTTCTGAACTCAAAACCAAGCTCCATAAGACCTTTTACCTCTTCTAATTCTAGATCCGATCTACTTTTGCGGCCTCTCTTGTGATCCTTCTGCGTCAGCTCCTTGCGACTCGAAACAGTCTCCAACTTTGGCAGAACGTTTGGTTGAGGCACGAGGAGGCACATTTGTTGAGCAGAGGACTTGCCTTTCCTTCTCTCAATAAGCGAAAGAAGGCGCTGCCCTCTAATTGGAAGTGCTGAATCGCTCATGATGTGATTCGATAACTCGGATGAAACGACAGGAGCGTCGCGATTCTTCCCATACCGAGCAGGAGCAGTAAACCTTTTATATGCAGTGAATACGTTTGGGCCAGTGCCTACTACATCAATCACAACTGTAAACTAAAATATGAAATATGAATGTGAAAAGAGAAGGCAGCTGTTGTGCTACCAGTTAATCTTGTGATTAATGTGGAGTTTAGGTGGCCTTCAGTTTTTTAATCCTTCGTTTGGTCGGTCACCTGAAGCAGCGCTAGCTGGAGCCCGAGGGACGTACGTTTTTACTATTAAATTGACTGTGATGTCAAGGAGAACATTGGTAGACCTGAGCGGTAATAAATCATAAATAATCAGAATGAATCATCGTCGTCCGGAGAAATGTGGTCTCTCGGTCCAGTAAACTGAGAAGAGAAGGCACGACTCACGGGCAATATCTGCAAAACCTTCAGGTAGGTCGCAGCCTGAGAACAGACTTTAAGTCAATGTGGATAATCGACGAGAATATTCCAATCAATGTAACGAGATTTGGGGCTTCCACACAATCCGACCCAGAAAGAACGTGGATAATATCTATAGTATAAATTAAGAAAAATGAAATGATGGAGGAAAATATCTATAATTAGGTCGAAAGGTGTACACTTATTGACAATGGGCAGATTTAATAGGGGTTTAGTTCTTAATAAGTTTTCTATGGACAGGATTAAATATGGCTGGAATATTCTTAGTAGTCACACAAAATAAATGGCTGTGATTTCAATCATTAACTTCCTAGCTATTATAAAGACATCCGTTTATGTGTTTACTTTTTTACATTTATCTAATCATATTTAAAAATTACTTTGATAGCTAACTGATTGCCAAAAAATTAAAAATTAAAATATTAACATCAGATAAATGAAGCCCAACCGTTTATTTGTTAATCAACAATAAACCGTTTATGTGTTTACTTTTTTACATTTACCTAATCATATTTAAAAATTACTTTGATAGCTAACTGATTGCCAAAAAAATTAAAAATTAAAATATTAACACAAGATAAATGAAGCCCAACCGTTTATTTGTTAATCAACAATAAAATTTAATATATTCTTTTAAAGATTCGTTTCATCTTATAACTACTGTGCTAGTGTATCTACCATTATGTACGCACAATAAACTATCAAATAGTTTTAATGTATTGTCTGTTGATCCTCCATTAGCGGACCCCTTGATTACTATGGTCAATACGACCGAGGTTCTCAATTAGTTACTAGAAGAGGGGTCCAGTGTATTTTTAATGTTTGGAGTGATTGCGTAGAATCTTCCTTTTACCTACTATATCATACTTTACCCACTATATCAGACTTTTCCACCGTTTCCATGTGGACATATTCATCGTTCGTGTCCAACATAACTTACGGGATTCTTTAACCTTACATAACTTACGGGAGCTTGTCTACTCCGTGGGTCCAATTCCTTGTAATTGGTTGTTTTTTGCGATGTTTTATTAAGTACAAGTATACTAAAATGAAATGGCGACTTATTTCTTGTTCGTTGTTGACGATTTCATTTCTATGTCGTGAAGAGGGAGATTGGGTGTAAAAATTGAGATTGTACAACCCTAGGGAGATTGTTGGTAAGAAATGAGATTTTACATCTCTATGAGTGTTTTGCAATGTTGTTCATGAGTTTGGCTAAATTCTCACATTTGCTTGAGCCTTTGTCCAAATTTTATGCATATTGGTGGTTGTAACCATGTCTTAGTCTCAATTCTATTCATATTGACTTTAGCATTTGTAGGAATTTTATGGATGTTGGTTAGAGGTTTGATCCACCATTTCTTTTTCTTTTAATATATTGAAAATGGGGTTGTCTGAATATTTTACATTTTGACATTTTTCAGTGGAATTCAACAATATAAATACGGGTGAAATCACCTATTTATGTTGTCTAAATTGAATTTTTGAATACATCAATGCATTTAGTGTCTTAAGAAAACCTTATTGTGTTGGATTAAACAAATTCAATTCAACTAGTTAAATTTACATTTCTAACAATTTATGGTTGGATTTTAAGAAAACTTAACCGAAAAATATGCTCTGGAAAGAGCCAAAACATAGAATGTGTAGACTACGTAATTGAAAATTTAAGAATTCAATATTTTTTTGAATTTTAATACAATTTTACAATGTTGCTCATGAGTCCTTGTTCATATTCTATGCACATTAGCGAGTGGTTTGATGCATGCACCCACTTTAAGTTTTAACATAGTGAAAAATTTAGGATTCACAATTTTTTTGAATTGTTTGTATTCATGTTTAGAAGTTTTAATCACATCATGGGATAATGGAACAAAATTGCATGGTATTTTTTTCTAAGGAATTTCATGTCAATTGTCTAACAATACATTTTAGCATGCACATTAGTCATGCATAGATTCAACATGCACCATGTATACAAAACACAATGCCAGGTGACACAACTCTATGATAGACAACAATGTGGTGATAAATCTATGTACATTGTGTCACATGGTTTGTCTCCACTAATGTGATTCTTGGGTGTTCTGTAATGCATTGGTTGTGGGTTAATTTTCACATGTTCACACACGTTTATATCTAAATCTTAGTTAAACACTCATTTTTACTACTATTATGTAACAAATTTGTATTAAAATGGACATGTTGATTGTCGATTTGAAGAAACTCAATTAAGTTTATATGCTCATAACATTAGAGAACACAAGAGAGAAAGTGTGTAAGTATGAAAGGGGATATTATTTTCATATTTTACACCTACTATACACTTAGTTGTATTAATATACATACAATAGAAAATGGTAGGAGAATGATTAAGTTTGACTATCTCACCAATAAAATGAAATAATTTAGAAAGTTTTTAAGAGAGGAAGCACATGCTAGGAAACTTCTAAATTTCTAGGAAAAGTACATAGATGTGTTCAATACATAAGAATACATAATATCATATAATATCCCATGTGACTATGCCTTATCATAAGTACAAAAGAACAAAGTTACTCTAAAATATCTTTACTTGGAGCTTCCTTCACATTCAACAAGGTCTTAAATGATGACCAACACCAACACAAATACCACTTTCAACTTAAAACCACTTCCTTCTCATAATATTCTCTAAATGAAGCTTTACATAGGCAAAATGAGAAGAAATCCATGACATAGATCTTGAAGAGATTCATTTCCATATCTCTTATTTTCATATCTAGAAGCAAGATGAGTAGACGAATAAGTTATAACTCAAACTTGACTTTTTATGATTTGATAATAAGATTAATGTAGAAGCATGACATGTCTATCTCTAACCAATTGGACAATATTATTTTTATGATTTGATAATAATATTAATGTAGAAGCATGACATGTCTATCTCTAACCAATAGGACAATATTCTTTGTAAATCAATTCTTAGGCCAAGAAGAGGTTTCCTTAACAACCATAAAACGTGTGTCAATGACATTACTCATAGAAAGTGTACAACACATAATATGAAGACAAATGAAACCCATCAAAACATCAAGCAAACTTGTGAAGGAAACGTGTAATTAGTTCTGGCCTTTGAAGTACTATAGCGATCATTACATTAAATGATAATAATTGTGACAAATACATTAGCACTCGACAATTCTAGAATAAGTAAATAAATTTTACAAACTTGTCTCCCATCTAGACATTAAAAAATATGAGAATAGTGAAATCATTGGTTATTGAAATATTTTACACCATTATACCTCAAATGAAAATGGAATTCTAAATAGTAAATACTCTTGGGGATGCATATAAATTTTCTACAAAGATTGAATCCATAAATTTATGAAAAATCATGCATCAAAAGCAATCCTTAGAATTGTCTCAAGAATAATATTAAGTATGTCACAAAATATTCTAGACTCCATAAAATAAATCTCAATAATGTTAGGTCACCTCCACAGATAATCATCGAACACCTTATACATAGGTATGATTCAGGATTAGAATGGTCAATTGGTAAAGATCCGTGCATCAACTTGATGCATAATTGACATGATAGGCATGAGACATGGTTGATCATGATTACACAAGTTGTGTGTTCCCAATTACATCCTTAAAATTGTAACTTCTATCTAATATTTAAAAATATGTAAAACGATCTTCATAATCAATGTACATGGAATATATGACTAACCAATACACATACAATTACATCATTTCAACTTCATATTCATCAGTACCATTAATATAAACTTAACAAAATAAATGCACCTAATAAGTATTGCTATTAAAGTTAAACATATATATACCAAATCCCATAACAACCCAAGGTTTCCATTAAATCCCAAAGTTGATTAGTTCCATTATAACTTCAGGGTTTCCATTAAATCCCAAAGTTGATTAGTTCCATTATAACTTCATCATCCTTGCATTTGCATTAGTGAAGAGCTTGCAACCTTATTTTGTATAAACATGTATTTCAATATCATTATCTGTAGATAAACCATACCATAACAACCCAAGGTTTCCATTAAATCCCAAAGCTAGTTAGTTACTTGCCTAACTTCACGATCGTTGCATTAGTGAAGAGCTTGCAACCTTATTTTGTATAAACATGTAATGCAATATCATTATATGTAAACATATTGATGAACTATAATGGATTATTTTATACACAATCTTCATTAAGCTCATCTACATCTATTCTATTGAGCACGATTCAGATGCTATCAAAACTCAATATACAATGATATCCCACATTTCCGAATTTTTTAATCTCTGCATTTAATATATTTTATCTATAGAAAAAAAATTATTTTATATATTTTATCTATAGAAAAAAAGAATTTTAAAGTTGAGCCAAATCTCATTCTTATATTGGTTGCATTCTTCTCGTTCTTTTTGTCTCTTTTTCTCCATTTTGTAATAGATACATTGACATATCTTTATGATTAACATTTTGGGTTTTTTGGATTTACTTCTATGGATACTTTTTATGACGTATCTTTATCATTAACATTTTTGTTTTTAGGGGATTTATTCTTATTGATATTTTTTAAGGAGCTTTATAAGAGGTAAACCGGAGATGGCTTCGTCGAATCAATACAAAGAGGGTTAACAAAATATCGTAAAATATCTGTACATTACATATATGTTGTAAAAATGGATCTGAGATTGAAACCATTAGGAAACCGTCGAATCGTAAAGAAGGGTTAACAAAAATATCGTAAAAATGTCCCTATGCATGCATATATGTTGTAAAAATGGATCTGAGATTGAAACCATTAGGAAGTTAAGTTGGAAACACGAATCGTAAAGAAGGGTTAACAAAAATATCGTAAAAATGTCCCTATGCATGCATATATGTTGTAAAAATGGATCTGAGATTGAAACCATTAGGAAGTTAAGTTGGAAACATATGTTTTTATAATAAAAAATAATTGTTTCTTTAATAATAATATTTTTAATGTCAATGTAATTAAATTTTGTTTTATAAATTAAAATTTAGACAATGGAAATGTAAATTTTATTTTCAAAGGTGAATATCAATGTAAAAGTAAAAACTTGAATTCCGAAAGTATAAATATCAATATTTCCAAAGTTTAGAGTGTTGATTTCAATTCTATGTTTTAGAAGTAAAAACATGAATTCCGAAAGTATAAATATCAATATTTCCAAAGTTTAGATTTAATTATAAAAGTGTTGATTTCAATTCTAAAATGTGAATTTCTAATTCAAAACATTTGATTTTTTTAGTATGAAAGTGTGATTTTTGAGTTCAACAATGTAAATATTGAATTTAAAAGATGTGTACTTTGATTCCTATATTATGGATTAAGATTCCTACGTATGTATTCCAAATTCCAATATTAATGTTAACAGTTTATCTATGGATGTGCATATCACTATGTCATACATTGCTTAATTTATCAAGGTTAAAGAAAAGGAAAATAGAAACAAGTGTTGTCGTTGAAATGAATACTTATACATTTTTCATTTCTATTAGAAGTATAGTATGAGAATGATGGCTTCTAGCACCACCAATGAGAAGAGAACATTCATATATACAAAATGTGGACAATGAGTTAGTCCTCTCTACCAACTTTGTTGACTTTCCTACCAACATTATAATGAGATTATTATGAAAATATACACAAAATCAATATCCTACAATTGGATAGAAGAGAGAAACTAACCTCAATTCGTTGTAACAAAATTAATGTATAAATATTGCCAATGTCAAAGTTTGGAGTACTTACACAATACAATCCTTTAACAAAACAAATGTATAGATGTTTATTTCCAAATAAAGTCTCATTCATGGGCATCACTCTCACCCTCAACATTATTTTCCATGTGTAGGTGTTGCTCCTTAATTGTTGCAAATCCCTTTTGAATGATTTTTACTTTATTTCCATTCCACCTAGACTTTGGTTACCATGCTCATATGGTGTTATTCACAACAATGGGTGTTGTTCCTTCTATTGCACAACCCATTTTTCATTATTTTTTAATAAATTTCTCTATAAAAATATATTTACCTTCAATGTTCCATTGAGCTTTCTTCAGTCAACCTTTATCTTCTAAGAATCACCAATAGCATGTGAATATTAGTAAACATTTCCCTTTTCCCTACCAAACCGTATTGAAAAATCTATGTTTGGTGATTGTATTATCATAACTTGTTCCTCAATTATTTTCTAGAATTTTTACATATAGGTGCAACATGGATATCCCGATTCTCTTTTTATTTTCTTTACTCCAAAGAACTTATTATGTTTGTGATTATAATTTATTTATGAAAATGAACCTTCTAATTGATCAATACTTTCAACATGTAGAATACAACTTATTTTGTCACCTTCCTATTCATTTATTGTCAAAGGTAAGTTAATCCTTTAAGTTGAACTAATAACAAGCAATGTTTGTAATATTAGTACATTGAACAATAGAGTTACCAAACTTTGTCATTTAATATTATGGTGCTCATACACATTTTGATCTAGGTGGATATTGGTGGCCACCCACCTATTCCAACTGGCTCCTCTTGACAATTTTTAATTCAACACGTTCTCTTGTACTTCTTTGTAATTGTGGGTTCTACACTTTTGGGGTTGTCTGAAGCCCTACACACCTTCCATGTGGAGATTGGTTTCCTCCCACCTAATCCAACTACATTATTTTGGTTGTTTTCATGTTAACACATATTTATGTACATCCAGGGTCATTTTGCGATCCTAAACAATGTTTTTTTGGCTTGCCATAGTGAAACTGTAGACGGAGTCAAATCTTGACAGTGTAATGTGTAGTTCTCAAACATACCTTTCCAACGAACTATCACGTGCCTAAAACAAAGGTTGTATACAAAATTTACGACCCCAGGAAGTTGAGGTACCAACTTACCCATCGGGGCCCACATGACTTTTGGTGTTTCACCTCCTAGGGTTAATTTTTTGGATGTCTAGGGTTTTGGAATTGATGAGTAATGTTAAAAGGTCTCTTGCTCCTCAGTGTAATCATTTTCTCAGGCATAGAAACCACATCTCTTCTCATAGCTAGCTACCACCATTCGAGCAAGTTGTTTTAGTTCTGCAATTTTACAGTTTCAACCTATTTCATTTATTCAATAGAAGATATTGTTCACTGGATATCTGTGTTGTTTCCATATCTTTGTGTTTATTGCATTCAATCTATTAATCAATTCATTCCACTCCTAAATCCAAATCAGTGGTATCATAGTAGTCTGTTCCTCATTTGTTTTTCTTTGTGCATGTTCCCGACAAGATCTAGGTACAATAAGTTGGGACTCGAACCATTCGAGACTTTGAAAGATCGATCGTGTTGATACCGACAACAACCTATGGGGGATGAAAAGAAAGACGATGGAGTAGGATATCCTTTTAAAATGTTGCTCGAGGAAGCCCTTGTGCGACAAAGGAACGAAATGATGGACAACTTTGCATAAATCCTTTGGTGGTTTCCCACGGGAGAAGCATCGTCATAAAGTGGCAATACAACCCTCTTCAAGGTACATGTAAATTTGATATTCCCTTATTTGAAGGACTGATAGATGTAGATGTCATAGATAAATGGTTGAATCTGCTCGAAGGGTATTTTTCAGTCCACAATTTTTTCAATATGGAAAAGATTACTTTTTCACTCCTCAAGGTCATCCCCCATGTTAAGTATTGGTGGGATACTTACTCTAAGCAAAGGGCCATAGAGGAATCTGCAATATTTATGGTTTCCCCCACATGGGATTCCTTCCGGGATTCTAGTAAAGAACAATACTACCTTGTTGGAAGATACGAGGACCAATACACCAGATGGACCACCCTGTGTTAGGAAAGGGATGAGACAGTACCATATTTCACCAATATTTTCCATACCCTGTGCACCAAATTGGGTATCGAAGAATCTGAGCGACATGTGGTGCTCAAATACAGCGATTGTTTGCATAGATACATTCAAACAAAAATGGAGTTTCTAGACATCACATCATTGGGTATGGCTTATAGATGTGTTGTTAAGATTGGGAAAAAATATAAGAAAAAGAGGCGAGATTTTGGATATGAAAACTCTTCACAGTCGAAGTAGGGAAAAGGCGGCCCCAACCCACACAAAGAGGGATAGAAAAAACTTGGTGACTCTTAGGACAACTAGTCCAAGCCGTAACACAAGAAGGGTAATGAAATGGGAAAATGATGTGAATACCATAAAATCCCTTGGCACAACACTAAATAATGCCATTCTAAGAAGTCACTTGTGGCTAAGTTGAAGGCTTCTGAGTCAAAGGTTCCGAATTCGAATCAAATCCAAAAGGAGGAAAGCATATTATCGATGTTGAACCCATTGCTACTATCGTTACCACAAAAGTCCAGCCAAGTGAACCAGAAGAACTAGAGGGAGGGGAATGCCTCTTTCACTCAGAGATGTGGGTAAAAGGGGCCCCGCTTCATTTCATTGTTGATAGCAGTAGTTAGAAGAATATGATCTTAGTAGAGGTCATCAAGCGACTAGACCTGCCTATGACACTGCACCCACAACCCTACATGATCAACTGTCTTCACCAAGGAAGAGATCTCCATTTCAGCCAACAATGTCATTTTCCCTACGACATCAAGCATTTCAAAGAGGAGGTATTGTGTGAAATTGATCCCCTTGAATTTTGTGATGTTCATTTAGGAAAACCATATTTATGGAAACGTCATGTTGTGTATCCATCAAGACCCCACAATGTTATTATTAATTTGGGTAGACAACTGTACATGATACCAGAGGTAGCGCCACCTATCGGGATTTCTTTAATCTCTGCTAGAACTGCAGTAAGGTCATTTCACAAACCGGGAAGTTAATATTCTATTTGATCTGTGTTCACAATAACTAGAAGGTCGTTGCCACATAAGTGGCCTCTACGTAGAGCCTCTCCTTACAGCAGAATCAAGTGGATGAGATCATGTGTTAAGAACCAAATATCAATATAGCATAGAAAAACCTCAGAAAAAGTACTCAACGCCTTGAAAAAGAGATAATTTCATATAATAATCCTCTTTGAAGGGGCAACCTCCTTTCACCCCACTTAAATGTTCAACTACAAGATGATTCCAAATGAAAATGTCTCCTTGGTATATATAGGAGACTATGAAATATAATTACAACTAATGGAATAAAGCCGACATAAATAAAATAACATTACTAATGTAATATACCCCAATTAAGGGATAATGAGCCAATATTAGGGCTTAACATGCCCCTCCCGTTGAGACAAGTGTTGTCCACAACGCTTGAGTAAATCTGGATGCTTATGTATAAAAGATTCATCTTCCCAAGTGGAATGTTTAGCCGATAGTTTCCTCCATTTAATGAGATACTCTGAAATGGATCTATTCCTCAGCTGGAAAATTCTCGTGTCAGTGATGGCTTCAGGCTCCAATATGATTTTTACTTCCTCGTCAAGTTCTGGAAATATAGTTTGAACTGGTATCTTGTCACCTATAACCTTCTTTAAGCATGAAACACGGAAAATTGGGTGTACTCGTGAAGATGTAGGCAACTCCAATTTGTATGCCATAGTACCAATATTTTGCAACACCTTATAAGGGCCATAGTGCTTTGGTGATAATTTATTATCCTTCTTGGCTTGCTTGAGGGACATCTATTTGTATGGTTGTAGTCTTAAAAGCACCCAATCCCCTACTTCAAAATTTCTTTCACTACGATGTTGATCTTCTTGTTGTTTCATGTGATTATGTGCCATGGTCAGGTTGTCCTTTAAGATTTGGAGAACTTGTTGTTGATTCTCAATGTGATCTTCCATTGCTTGAACCTTAGATTTTTATTTTAGATAAGAAGTGATGGAAGGAGGGTGGTATCCATAAAGTTCCATAAATGGTGTCATTTTTGTTGCAGTATGAAAGGAAGTGTTATACCACCATTCTGCCAAGGGTAACCCTTTGAACCATTGTGTTTGTTTATCAGAGACAAAGCAACGAAGGTAGCCTTCCAAACATTTGTTCAATATCTCGGTTTTTCCATCAGATTGAGGATGATAGGATGAGCTATGAGCCAATTGAGTACCCAAACAAGAAAATAATTTTGTCCAAAAATGTCCAGTGAAGATGGGATCTCTGTCACTTACAATAATCTTTGGGATGCCATGTA
>SNQJ01S0003989.1:70748-100014 GCA_010110895.2 Picea sitchensis | reverse complement strand
ATACAAATTGATTAGGTTCTAAATATAAAGAAGCAATTTGTACCTTTTGTGTATGTGGCACATTATGTAGATCAAAGAATTGCTCCATCTGAAGTATCCATGTGATTGGGTCCTTGCCATCAAACTTCCTCATATCGATCTTACAAACGTGGTTGGTCTTCAACCCAAAGTTGGAGTTTTTCCATTCTTGATTCACCTTCCTTGTGTCCTCATCATGAATTTCATGGGATGCATTTTCACTTTCAAATGTCTTCTCTATTACAAAAATTTTCAATACTTCCATGATCTCCTCTTTTAAACCATCCATCTTTGCCTCCAACTTAGCTTCCATCTCTTGTAGTTCATCTTTTGTTACTATCTTATTTTGTCAGTCATTTATGTCCCTACACATTTCTTCACCTTCATCAAGAGTCCAAGTAGGATTTTCTGGAGGCTTATTTGGTGTAGAAGTTCCCTTTTTGGGTGGCATGTTGGCCAAGTATCACTTTTGAATCTTGATTTTGAGGTGGTTCTTCTAGACAATCTTTCTTCTGTTGTATCACCCAAGTTTCAACCCTTCTGGCTATTAAACTTTATTTTATGTAGTTCTCTGATATTTCTTCTCTACAATACCATAGGTCTAATCAAAATTGGATGTGCAAAGTGAAATTTATGGTAACGTCCCCACAACTTGCTGATTTTTGGACTTTCCAGGAGATCTCACTTGTATAGTGTTCCCCACACAAAATAATTGATATAAAATTCTGAAACTCGTACCAGAAATACTATAGACTGTCAACTATCCAATGAAACTAGTCCCACTCAATCTGGATACTCTAGGAAAAAGTTATGATTGTTTTACCTAGAACATCTTCTTGAGACTAGTCAATAGGACTAGTCAGATACCTTATCTTCCATAGGGTGTGTCTACAAATTTATGATGACCCAGAATATGACCCTTTTACCACAAATAACTTACTTATTTCTGTGAATATCCTCTGGATTTTGGGGTTTGAAACGTTACATAAAACTTTTTATAGCGAAAATTCTGCAATGACTTAGTTCAAGATGATTCCAGAACCCTATCCTGTACAGGTTGTATCTCCGAACATATAAGGCCTCAGGAGATGAAATTTTAACTGAACGTACCTCGATCCATCTACTAAATATCCTCTAAGTTGTTCCTTCTGAAACATTGTAGAAAAAACGTTATAGCAAAAATTCCAAGGTGTCTCAGATGTAGAAGCAAAACCCTAAGACCTTGAGCTCTGATACCATATCTTAAGAACCAAATATCAATATAGCATAGAAAAACCTCTTAAAAATTACTCAACGCCTTGAAAAAGAGATAATTTCAGATAATAAGCCTCTTTGAGGGGGCAACCTCCTTTTACCCCACTTAAATGTTCAAGTACAAGATGATTCCAAATGAAAATGTCTCCTTGGTATCTATAGGAGACTAGGAGGTATAATTACAACTAATGGAATAAATCCGACATAAATAAAATAGCATTACTAATGTAATATTCCCCAATTAAGGGTTAATGAGCCAACATTAGGGCTTGACATCATGGAAGAGTACAGAGACATCTTCTCCTCACCCACCGGGGTACCAATGCACTACCAAGTCAAGCATCCAATTGATCTAACCCCCAATGCACCTCTACCTAATGGATTAGTCTATTATCGTTCACTGATGGAAAATAATGAAATCAAGCATCCAATCCAAGAGATTCTTCTAAAGGGGCACATCATACCCAACTCCTCCCCTTGTAGAAGCTCAATTGTACGAGTGCAGAAGAAGGACGGGGCCTAGCGGCTCTACATTGATTACAGAGCATTAAGAAAAATCAGAGTCAAGAACCAATAACCAATTCCCAGAATTAATGACCTTCTTGATCAACTCAAGGGGGAAAAAATCTTCACCAAGATTGACCTAGAATATGGCTACCACCAGGTTCCCATCAAACCAACTAATGTATGGAAGGCAACTTTCAAATATAAAGAAGTTCACTTTGAATTGATGGTCAGACCCTTTGGCTTAAAAAATGCACCAACCACCTTCATGAGATTGTTGGATGATGTATTGAGACCTTTCACCAACTCTTTTGTTGAGGTATATTTGGATGAAATCCTCATATTCAACAGAACTTGGGAGGAGCACATACAACATATTCAATAGGTTTTGAGCACTTTGCAGTAGCACAAGCTATGTGACAACTTGGAAAAATGATCTGTTGGCATGAACAAGGTCTAATACTTGGGCTACATTGTTGATGAGCATGGGTTACATGTTGATCCAACTAAGATCCAAGTCATTTGTGACTGGCTAGCCCTTACCACACTAACCAAGCTTTGGAGCTTCTTGGGATTGGCCAACTTCTATCAATTCATGTTTAGATTCTTCCATATTGCATGGGCCCTCAACCAAGTGACCAAGGGTGGTGCTAGGGAAAACATCATCAGGGGGAAGGAACAAAAAATATCATTTGATTATTTAAAGCATCGTTTGTTCTCAAATCTAGTACTCTCCTTGCTCGATATACAACAACCATTCAAGATTGAGACTGATGCATATGACTATGTTGTATGAATAGTTCTCACTCAACAATATCATCTGGTGGCATACCATAGTGAGACACTCTTAGATGTTGTCCAAAAATACCTCACCTATGAAAATGAAATTTATTCCATTGTACAAGCCTATCGTCAATGGAAAAATTACATTCTTAGAAAGGAGACAATCATCCACACTAATCACAAGTCTCCGCAGTTCATACAGAAACATGGGAAGTTGCAGAATGACCACCATTAGAAGTCATCCACCTACCTAGAACAGTTCCATATCAACATCAAGTATAAGACATGGAGCACAAATTGTGTCATTGACTGCCTCAATCGACCTACCATAGCTGCACTCACCGCCATGCTCCATTCCTATGGACATGAGGCATATGAGTGGCCCCAACTTTATCAAGAAGATATGAACTTCACCACCACCTATTATCTCTTGGGTACAGGTGTGAATCTCATCGATTTTCACATTTAGGATGGATTGTTATGCCATCTGGGCCATCTTTGTATTCTTGCAAGAGATCATGTAAAGATTATTTTGGAAGCTCATTACATTCAGATGGCAGGATATTTTGGCATGAAGAAAACTATGGTTGTTCTATAGAAACATTTTTATTAGAAAAAACTTTGACATGACATTAGAAATTATATTACATCTTTCACTACCTATGACATTTCCAAGACAACCATCAAGAAGAAAGGCTTATACACCCCTCTTTCTACTCCCAAGAAGCCTTGGGAATCCATCTCGATGGATAACATGTTTGGCCTTTTGTCCACCAAGCAAGGAAATGATTGTATATTTGTGATAGTTGATCGGTTTTCAAAGATGTCCATCCTCACAACTTGCAAAAAGAACATCACAGCAGAAGATACTAACGAGCTCTTCGAACGAGTTTGGGTCCATTTTAGGATACCACATACCATCATAACTAATAGGGACAACAGGTTCCTCATCACATTTTGGTTGAGCCTCTTATCACTATTAGACACCAAGCTCACTAAAACCATTACTTTCCACCCCCAAACCGATGGCCAAACAGAGGTCGTCAATTGGATGATTGTGCACATCCTACGCATGTACAACTCTAAGAATCCACTTACATGGGATGAGAGTGTCCTCTATGTTCAACACAGTTACAACAGGTCTTTCCATATCTCCACCAACCACATCCCATTTCAGGTAGGGCTGGGATTCCAACCCTTGGGTCCCATTGATGTTTCACTACCTATTGCAACCCCATAGACAGACTCTTCCCATGTTCAGTCACAGACTGACAAAGCCACCAGATTCATTGAGTGGATTAAACACATTCACCAACATGTTCATGATATTTTATAGAAATCCAATGCTCAGTACAAGAAACTCCATGATCAGCACAGGGTACCACACCTGTTTCAGGTCGGAGACAAGGTCTGGTTACATTTGTAAAAAGAGATTCTTATAGGACCCCATCTAAAGCTTCACCCACGTTGTTATGGGACATATACTATCACCAAGGTTGTAGGTAGAAATGATTTTGAGCTCAACACTCCATCGTTCCTTGGATTTTACCCATTATTCAATGGGGACCTCCTTCATCCATATTTTCTACCATTATTAGAAACCTCAAAGATCACAGAAAAAATGACACCAATAGAGCTCAACCTTGACTGCATGGAACATGCTTCAACTAATCAGATAGTGGACACATAGGTCAAGTGCACTTGCTAGCAGAGGATCCAGCTTTATCGGGTTGTCAAGGTAGGGCAACTCCTACACTAAGGAAAGTGGTTCACCTGGGGCCAGATTCAGTAGAATTTTCCTCAAATGATGGGGGAGCTCAATGAAATGGACACCATTTCTTCCTAAGGGGGGATGATTGATCCAGGTGGAGATTGGCGTCCGCCCACCTATGACAACTAGCTCATCTTGACAATTTTTAGTTCATCACATTCTTCTGTACTTCTTTGTAATTGTGGGATCTACACTTTTCAGGTTGTATGAAGCCCTACACACCTTCTAGGTGGAGACTGGTGGTCTCTCACCTAACCCAACTATCTTATTTTGGATGTTTTCATGTCAACACATCTTTCTGTACTTCCAGGGCCATTTTGGGGCCCTAAATAGTGCCTTTCTTGCTTTCCATAGTCAAACTATAAACGTAGTCGGATTTTGATGGAATAATGTGTAATTCTCAAAAATACCTTTCCGTGGGGCTATCACACACCTAAAACAGAGGTTGTATGACACATTTATGACCGTGGGAAGTTGAGGTACCAACTTACCCATCGAGGCCCACATGAATTTTAGTGTTTCACCTCCTAGGGTTAGATTTTTGGATGTCTAGGGTTTTGGAATTCATGAGTAATGTTAAAAAGGCCTCTAGAGCCTCATTCTAATCCTTCTGCTCAGACTGATGTGTGTAGCAGCCACATATCTTTTGAGAAATAACTACCACCATTCGAGCAAGTTGTTTCATTTCAACAGTTTTACAGTTTCAACCTATTTCATTTATTCAATAGAAGATATTGTTCACTAGATATCTCCTATTTCATTTATTCAATAGAAGATATTGTTCATTGGATAACTCCTATTTCATTTATTCAATAGAAGATATTGTTCACTAGATATCTTTGTTGTTCTCCATATCTCTGTGTTTATTGTATTCAGTTTGTTAATTAGTTCGTTCCTCTACTAAATCTAGATCACATTTTTAGCAACACATTTGACTATGCAATATACTTGAATTGAACATTTATGCTATAGTCAAACCAACCTTACATTGAACTCCTTCGTTTCTTTTGGATTCTATTTTTTAATAGCATCAACATTATTTTCCATGTGTAGGTGTTGCTCCTTAATTGTTTCAAATCCCTTTTCAATGATTCTTACTTTATTTCCATTCCACCTAGACTTTGGTTACCATGCTCATATGGTGTTATTCACAACAATTGGTGTTGTTCCTTTTATTACACAACCCATTTTTCATTATTTTTTAATAAATTTCTCTACAAATATATATTTACCTTCGATGTTCCATTGAGCTTACTTCTGTCAACCTTTATCTTCTAAGAATCACCAATAGCATGTGCATATTAGTAAACATTTCCCTTTTCCCTACCAACCCATATTGAAAAATCTATATTTGGTGATTGTATTATCATAAATTGTTCCTCAATTATTTTCTAGAATTTTTACATATAGGTGCAACATGAATATCCCGATTCTGTTTTTCTTTTCCTTTACTCCAAATAACTTATTATGTTTGTGATTATAATTTCTTTACGAGAATGAACCTTCTAATTGATCAATACTTTCAACATGTAGAATACAACTTATTGTGTCACCTCACTATTCATTTATTGTCGAAGGTAAGTTAATCCTTTAAGTTGAACCAATGACAAGCAATTTTTGTAATATTAGTACATTGAACAATAGAGTTCCCAAAATTTGTCATTTAATATTATGGTTCTCATACACATTTTGATCTAGGTGGATATTGGTGGCCACCCACCTATTCCAACTGGCTCCTCTTGACAATTTTTAATTCAACAGGTTCTTCTGTACTTCTTTGTAATTGTGAGTTCTACACTTTTGGGGTTGTTTGAAGCCCTACACACCATGTGGAGACTGGTGGCCTCACACCTAATCCAACTGGATTATTTTGGTTGTTTTCATGTTAGCACATCTTTATGTACATCCAAGGTCATTTTGGGGCCCTAAACAATGTTTTTTTGGCTTGCCATAGTGAAACTGTAGACAAAGTCAAAGTTTGACAATGTAATGTGTCGTTATAAAAAACACCTTTCCAAAGGACTATCACGTGCCTAAAACAATGTTCATTTTCATCATTTATGACACTGAGAAGTTGAGGTACCAACTTCCCCATCGGGGCCCACATGACTTTTGGTGTTTCACCTCCTAGGGTTAGGTTTTTGGATGTCTAGGGTTTTGCAATTGATGAGTAATGTTAAAAAGGCCTCTGGATCCTCATTGTAATCATTTTTCTCAAACATATGTGCAAAGAATCCACATCACTTCTCAGAGATAACTACCACCATTCGAGCAAGTTGTTTCAGTTCTGCAGTTTTACAGTTTCAACCTATTTCATTTATTCAATAGAAGATATTATTCACTGGATATCTGTGTTGTTTCCATATCTTTGTGTTTATTGTATTTAGTCTATTAATCAATTCATTCTACTCATAAATCCAAATCAGAGGTATCAGAGTAGTCTGATCTTCATTTATTTTTTTCCGTGCATGTTCTCGACAAGATCTAGGTACAAGAAGTTAGGACTTGAACCATTTGAGCCTTTGAAAGATCGATCGTGTCGATACCAACAAAAACCTATGGGGCATGAAAATAAATATGATGGAGAAGGATATCCTTTTAAAATATTTCTCAAGGAAGCCCTTGCGCAACAAAGGAATGAAATGATGGAGAAATTTCCATAGAGCCTTCGACGGTTTCCCACATGAGAAGCATCATCATAAAGTGGCAATGCAACCCTCTTCAAGTTACATGTAAATTTTGATATTCCATTATTTGAAGGATTGATAGATGTATATGTTGTAGATAAATGGTTGAATCTGCTCGAAGAGTATTTTTTGGTCCACAATTTTTTCAATATGGAAAATATCACTTTTGCACTCCTCAAGGTCATACCCCATGTTAAGTACTGATGGGATACTTACTCTAAGCAAAGGGCCATATAGGAATCTTCAATATTTATGGATTCCCCCACATGGGATTCCTTCCAGGATTCTAGTAAAGAACAATACTACCTTGTTGGAAGATACGAGGACCAATACACCAGTTGGACCACCCTGTGTTAGGAAAGGGATGAGACAATACCGTATTTCACCAATATTTTCCATACCCTGTGCACCAAATTGGGTATTGAAGAATCTCAGTGACATTTGGTGCTCGAATACCACGATTGTTTTCATATATACATTCAAATAGAAATGGAGTTTCTAGACATCACATCATTGGGTATGGCTTATATGTATGTTGTTAAGATCGGGAAAAAAATTAAGAAAAATACGTGAGAGTTTGCATATGAAAACTCCTCACATTCAAAGTAGGGAAAAGGCAGCCCCAACCCACACAAAAAGGGACAGAGAAAACTCGGTGACACTCAGGACAACTAGTCCAAGCTGTAACACAATAAGGGTAATGAGAAGTCGAAGAAGGACACGGGAAAATGGTGTGAATACCATAAAATCCCTTGGCACAACACCAAAGAATGTTTCTCCAAGAAGTCACTCATGGCCAAGTTGAAGGCTTCTGAGTCAAAGGTCGATTTCAAATTCGAATCAAATCTAGAAGGATGGAAGCATATTATCTACATTGAACCCATTGCTATTTTCATTACGACAAAAGTCCAGCTAAGTGAACTAGAAGAACCAGAGGGAGGGGAATGCCTCTTTCACACACATATGTGGGTAAAAGGGGCCCCTCTTCATTTCATTCTTGATAGAGGCAGTCAAAAGAATATGATCTCAGTAGAGGTCATCAAGAGGCTAGACCTATCGATGACACCGCACCCACATCCCTACACGATCAGCTGGCTGCACCAAGGAAGAGATCTCCATGTCAGCCAACAATATCATTTTCCCTACGACATAAAGCATTTCCAATAGGAGGTATTGTGTAAAATTGATCCCCTTGAATTTTGTGATGTTCGTTTAGGACAACCATATTTGTGGAAATGTCATGTTGTGTATCTGTCTAGACCCGGCAATGTTATTATTACTTTGGGTAGAAAATTGTACAGGATACTAGAGGTAGCGCCACCTATCGATATTTCTTTAATATTTGCTAGCATTGCAGTAAGGTCATTTCACAAACCAGGAAGTTAATATTCTATTTGATCTATGCTCAGAGTAAGTAGAAGGTCATCGCCACATCAGTGGACTGTACATAGAGCCTCTCCTTGTAGCAGAATCAAGTGGACGATATCGTGGAAGAGTACAGAGACATCTTGTCCTCACCCACCAGGGTACCAATGCACTACCAAGTCAAGCATCCAATTTATCTATCCCCCAATGCACCTCTACCTAATGGATTAGTCTATTATTGTTCGTTGATGGAAAATGAAGAAATCAAGCATCATGTCTAAGAGCTTCTTCAAAAGGGGCACATCATACCCAACTCCTCCCCTTGTAGAAGCTCAATTGTACTAGTGCAGAAGAAGGACAGGACCTGGTGACTCTACATTGATTACAGAGCATTAAGAAAAATCACAGTCAAGAATTGATAGCCAATTCCCAGAATTGATGACCTTCTTGATCAATCAAGGGGGAAAAAATCTTCACAAATATTGACCTAAAGTATGGCTACCACCAGGTTCCTATCGAACCAAGTAATGTATGGAATACAATTTTCAAATCTAAATAAGGTCTCTTTGAATGGATGGTTAGGCCCTTTGGCTTAAAAAATGCACTAGCCACTTTCATGAGATTGTTGGATGATGTATTGAGATCCTTCACCAACTCATTTGTGGCGGTATATTTGTATGACATCCTCATCTTCAACAGAACTTGGGAGGATCACATGCAGCATATTAAATAGGTTTTGAGCACTTTGCGATAGCACAAGATATATGACAACTTGGAAAAATGATCCTTTGGCATGAACAAGGTCTAATACTTGGGCTACATTATTGATGAGCATGGGTTACATGTTGATCCAACTGGCTAGCCCCTACCACACTAACCGAGATTTGGAGCTTCTTGGGATTGGCCAACTTCTACCGATTTGTGTTTAGATTCTCCTATATTGCATTGGACCTCAACCAAGTGACCAAGGGCGATGCTAGGGAAAACATCATCGTGGGGAAGGAACAACAACGATCATTTTATTATCTAAAGCATCTCTTGTGCTCAAATCCAATACTCTCCTTGCTTGATATACAACAACCGTTCGAGATTGAGACTGATGCATTTGAATATGTTGTATGCATAGTTCTCACTCAACAAGATCATCCGGTGGAATACCATAGTGAGACACTCTTAGATGTTTTCTGGAAATACCCCACCTATGAAAAGGAAATTTATTCCATTGTACAAGCCTATCGTCAATAGAAACATTACATTATGGGAAAGGAAACAATCATCCACACTAATCACAAGTCTTTGTAGTTCATACAGAAACATGCGAAGTTGCAGAACAACTGCCATCAAAAGTGGTCCACCTACCTGCAACAGTTCCATATCAACATCAAGTATAAGACAGGGAGCAAAAATTGTGTCGTTGACTGCCTCAATCGACCTCCCATAGCTGCACTCACCACCATGCTCCATTCCTATGGACATGAGGCATATGAGTGACCCCAACTTTATTAAGAAGATATGAACTTCAGCACCACCTATTAGCTCTTGGGTACAAGTGTGAATCTCACTGATTTGCACATTCAGGATAGAATTTTATGCCATCTGGGCCATCTTTGTATTCCTACAATAGAGCGTGCAAAGATTATTTGGGAAGATCATTACAGTCAAATGGAAAGAAATTTTGGCGTGGAGAAAACTATGGTTGTTCTATAGAAACATTTTTTATTGGAAAAAACTTTGACATGATGTTAGAAAGCATATTAGATCTTTCACGGACTATGCCCTTGCCAAGCTAACCATTAATAAGAAAGGATTATACACCCCTCTTTCTACTCCCGAGAAGCCTTGGGAATCCATCTCAATGGATTACAAGTTTTTCCTTTTGTCCACCAAGAAAGGAAATGATTGTGCATTTGTGGTCCTTGATCGGTTTTCAAATATGCCCATCCTCACAACTTGCAAGAAGAACATCACAGCGGAAGATACTGTCGAGCTCTTCTTCGAATGAGTTTGTGTCCATTTTAGGATACCACATACCATCATCTCTAACAAGGACAACAGGTTCCTCATCACATTTTGGTTGAGCCTCTTGTCACTGTTAGACACCAAGATCACTAAAACCATTGCTTTCCACCCCCAAACCGATGGCCAAATAGAGGTCGTCAATCGGATGATTGTGCACATCCTACGCATGTACAAATCTAAGAATCTTCTTACATGGGATGAGAGTGTCCTCTATGTTCAACACAGTTACAATAGGGCTCTCCATAGCTCCACCAACCATATCCCATTTCATGTAGGGATAGGATTCCAACCCTTGGGTCCCACTGATGTTTCACTACCTATTGCAACCCCATAGACCAATGCTTCCCATGTTTAGTCTTAGACTAACAAAGCCACCAGGTTCATTGAGCGGATTCATCACATTCGTCAACATGCCGATGAGATTTTGAAGAAATCCAATGCTAAGTACAAGAAATGCCATGACAACATAGGGTACCACACCAGTTTCAGGTGGGAGACAGGGTCTGGTTACATTTGTAGAAAGAGATTCTTATAGGACCCCATCAAAAGATTCACCCACTTAGCTATGGGATTTATACTATCACCAAGGTTGTAGCTAGAAATTCTTTTGAGCTCAACACTCCACCCTTCCTTGGCTTGCACCCATTATTTAATGGGGACCTCCTTCGTCCATATTTTACACCATTATTGGAAACCTCAAAGATCACAGAACAACTGACACCAACAGATCTCAACCTTGACTGCATGGAACATGCATCCACTGATCAAATAGTGGACACACAGGTCAAGTGCACTCGCCAGTAGAGGATTCAACTTTATCAGGTTGTCAAGGCAGGGAAAATCCTACACTAAGGAAAGTGGTTCACCTTGGGCAAGATTGAGTAGAATTTTCCTCACCTGATGGGGGAAATCAATGGAATGGAGACCATTTCTTCCTAAGGGGGGAGGATTGATCCAGGTGGATATTGGTGTTCCCCCACCTATTCCAACTAGCTCCTCTTGATAATTTTTAGTTCATCGCATTCTTCTGTACTTCTTTGTAATTGTGGGTTCTACACTTTCGGGGTTGTCTGAAGCCCTACACATATTCGAAGTGGAGACTGGTGGCCTCCCACCTAATCCAAATAGCTTATTTTGGATGTTTCCATGTCAACACATCTTTTTCTGCTTCCAAGGCCATTTTGGGGCCCTAAACAATGCATTTTTTGCTTTCCATTGTCAAACTATAAACAGAGTCGTATTTTGATGGAATAATGTGTAGTTCTGGAAAATACCTTTCCACAGATCTATCACACGCCTAAAGCATAGGTTGTATGAAAAATTTACGATCGTGGGAAGTTGAGGTACCAACCTACCCATCGGGGCCCACATGAATTTTAATGTTTCACATCCTAGGGTTAGATTTTTGGATGTCTAGGGTTTTGGAATTCATGAGTAATGTTAAAAGGGCCTCTAGAGCCTCATTGTAATCATTATTCTTAGACCGATGCGTGTAACAACCACATGTATTCTAAGAAATAACTACCACCATTAGAGCAAGTTGTTTTAGTTCAGCAGTTTTACAGTTTCAACCTATTTCATTTATTCAATATAAGATATTGTTCATTGGATATCTCATGTTTCATTTATTCAATAGAAGATATTGTTCACTGGATATCTCCTATTTCATGTATTCAATAGAAGATATTGTTCACTAGATATATGTGTTGTTCTCCATATCTCTGTGTTTATTATATTCAGTTTGTTAATCAATTTGTTCTGCTACTAATCTGAATCACATTTTTAACAACACATTTGACTATGCAATATCCTTACATTTAACATCTATACTATAGTCAAACCAACCTTACATTGAACTCCTTCATTTCTTTTGGATTATATTTTTTAATAACATAAATTGAAGAATGTATTGAATCATTACAATCAATATCATTTAACTCTTCCCATTTTATGATATCATAAAAAAAAAAATTATATTTGAACATTTTCAACATCACATGGTTGCCAACATTCATTGAGATTAATCAATTGTGAACTATCCCAATCTATATATGCATCGGTTCACTTTTAACACTATTTTTGAACTAGCTAATGCATCAAGCCATTAAATATTTCCATTGAAAATTTGAATAGCAACACAATTATTATGAAAATTATTTTTATTAGGATTTTATATTTCATGATCCAATTTTTAAATCGATAAAAAGGAACTCCATAATGTTTTTAGAAATGAGTTTCCAAAAAAAATTATAACATGTAACACCAAATACATACATATCATGTAACAATAAATACATATAATTAATTAGATATGTATTTCACATTTTTGGAAACTTTCATAAAGTTCATAGTATGTGCTTACTAATCCATTTAAACTTTTTTGTCATATGTATCCCTCACAAGAATTTCATGACCCACACTTAGTTAATATGTTCCTAATTAAAATGTTCTCCTATCCATTCGTATACTAGTCTCCAAGGATATTTATGTAAAATTTGTCGTTTCTCTTGTTATACAATGATGATATGGATTTGTTTAAAGATGTGTAATATTATTATAAAAATATAAACTTTCACCCACTATAATTATTGGATAAAGATCTCATAAAAACAATAGATTAACCACATTAGGAATTACTAATAATATTAAATATACTAGATTTAAATCTTTAATAGTATTAAATATACTAGATTTAAATCTTTAATTATAGTGGAGGATGCAACAAAACTTAGTTAAATGGTCTCATCCTTTACATAAAAAGTTTTAATTTCACTAAGTTATAAGTTTTATTTTAAATTTCACTAAGTTATAAGTTTTATTTTCACTAAGTTATAAAAGGCTTAATTTCACCAAGTTATAAGTTTTAGTTTATCTATGATGTTCAATTCTGATTTTCTTATAATTACCATTACCACCACATATGTCAAATCCCCTTATCATGATTTAGTGAAACAAAAGTGAATACATGTAGCTAATGGAAATTTCATTTATAATGTTTATTATTGTTGGTATGAGGTGAAGTGACGTGAATTTTAAAGGAATGAATTTTCTCTACTAATTATGGAGCCATTGGTAAAGCGAATGAGCACATTATACTAACTATGAGGGTTTGAATGCATTCTACCAAATATAGAGATATAGAGGGTATGTTTTTAGTCCTATTATCTATGGAGAGTATGACCACATTCCGTTGATTGTAGAGGGCATCCATGCCTTTGTGTTTGTGAAACATTCAAGGTTTCTTGATAGGTGGAGGTTTAGGTTTTCCAAAATGTAAAAAATAGCGCTTTTTAATTTTGTTTATTGTAGAAGGCATCTATGCATTTGTGTTTGTGAAAAATTCAAAGTTTTTTTTCGTAGGTGGAAGTTCGGGTTTTCCAAAATGCAAAAAATATGGCTCTCAACTGACATGAGAATTGGGAATTTTCCAACATCCATAATTCTGAAGTGGAAATTTTCCAACATCCATAATTATGAGGTTTTGAATTATAAAAATATGAATTTCTAGTAATTAACAAAGTCTCAATTAATTTTAGGAATTTATAATTCTCAATTTGTTTATGGACATGTTACTTTTGTTTCGTAAACACTACTCAATATTGACTAAACCTAACTTGATGGAATTAATATTTATTATTCATGGAAATTATAGTGAAAAGATTTGTAGGTGATATCACTTCATAAATCCTAAAAATCATAATTCATCCTTAATACTTTTCATTCTCATAGGATTCTTTACTCATGTACATCAATCATAACAATGTCAAAGACAAGGAACGAGAATCATGTTACTCTCTTTTGATAATACTTGTTATCAATGGCACATCAAGTTCCTATGAATCCTCCCCGACCATTGGGCTCCATTACAGGAGGCCTAAATTCAACCTTTCTCACATTGATACCTAAGGTGAATAAACCTACTTCTTTCGAGGACTTTCGTCCTATCTCCCTCTGCAATTTATACTATAATTTTTTTTCAAAAATTATAGCAAATCGAATCAAACCTTTTCTCTTTGCTGCTATCTCTCATGAATACATGGGTTTCCTCAAAGGCAGACATATTCAGGACGCAATCGGTACAACCCACAAGACTTTACACGGCATTAAAAAAAACAAGTTGAAAGCACTCATCCTTAAACTGGATTTAAAGAAAGCTTTTGATTGCATTGATTGGGACCTTCTTAGAATGATCCTCCACAAGATTGGACTGGGGCTTAATTTGACAAATTGGATTATGTCTTGTGTCACTTTGTCTACATTTGTTGTGCTAATAAATGGAGAAGCCACTGAATTTTTCAGAAGTGAAAGGGGAGTCAGACATGGCTGTCCATTATCCCCACTTCTCTTCATTTTGGTGATGGAAGGGCTCAGTCTCTTACTGAAACATAGTTTTGCGGAAGGCCAAATATTAGGGATTAAAGTTGCTAGACTGACTAATATTCTTCATATCCTATTTGTGGACGATATCCTTATCTTATCAAAAGCCATCTTGACAGAATGGAAAGTGATCAAAAGCCTTATCAGTTTTTTCTGCAAAGTGACGAGGCTTTCGATGAATTTAACCAAATCCACTATCCATTTTGAAGGACTCTCAGACCTTGACCTGATATCCTTCAAAACCCTGCTGCCCTACTCCTTTATTGATCTCTCACAAGTCTTTCGCTACTTGGGTTACTTCTTGAAGACAGGCACTCCTCTCGCAACAGATTGGGAATGGTTGGTTAATAGAGTCACAAACAAGATAAATTTATGGTGCAACAAATGGATTTCACTGGGGGGGAGATACATTTTGATTAAAACAGTTATGGAAAGACAATCGGTCTATTGGATGTCCCTCGAAGCCTTACCCATGATCATTTTAAATAAAATCAGAAAATTGATGTTTCATTTCCTCTGGTCTGGTCATTCGGATACTCAACACCTACATCTTTTCCGATGGGAGGTCCTCTCTCGGCCGGAAAAGCTCGGGGGTTGGGGCTTCTGTAACCTCAACATATTCAATTTGACACTTAATGATTCAACTCTGTGGAGGGTTTTAAATCATTCAAGTATCTGGCAGAAGGTTATTAACAACAAATACTTGAAAAATACTACACTTATCAACTGGCTTAGACATCCTTCCCACCATTGCACTTCTCCTTCGAAAATCTAGTCCAACCTCATTTGAACTCTCCCAATCATTCTTCACTAGATTCTCTAGTGTATTGGAGCCGGCTCACTTATTATTGTTGGTCGTGATAATATTTTGGGAATGGGTGAAAGGTCACTCCTCTCTGTTGAGCTACTAACCACCTTAGAGGAAAAGATCATTTCTACTTTGGCACATGCTTCACAAGCAACTGATCCATTCTCTTTTGCAACGGTTTGGAGAAACAACAATGAGTTGGGGCTATCGGACGCTCTTGCAAGTGATTGGAACAAATTTACTTCGGATCTTAGTCAAGCCGACATTACTCTCCAAGAAGGCACAGTAGATCAATTACTTTGGATCGGTGGATATTTTACAGGTACTCTCACTATACAAAACTGCTACAAAGGCATCCTCTCTACACAACAATTTCGAAAGCGGATCGGTTGGAAGGCAAATTTCTGGAAATGGAGAATTCAGTTAAAAATTCTCCTATTTTTTTGGCTGGCCGTCAAGTCAAAAATACTAACTTGGGAAACATTACAAAGGAAGGGGTGGATCGGTCCTGGAATCTATCCACTATGCAGAGTTTCCATCGATGATATTACACACTCATTCATAAACTACCCCTTCATGCAGACAACCTGGGCAAATATTCTTATGATTCTTAAATTAAACTTTACTTGGAGCGGTCACAGTTTAAATGATTGTATGGAGACTTGGACAAGCATCAAAGTTGTGCCAAAAAAACTTATGGTCTTGTTGTGTTGGTACCTGTGGCTAGAACGAAACAAATCCCTGTTCGAAGGGAAGCTGCCAACAATCAATTCAGTTGTCCATCAAACACTTTGCATGCTCACTAAATTTCCTTCAGCAGTATATGTTCTACCTTCCAGGCAATCCCTAATTTTTCACTTACCTGGATACACCTTAGCCTTCTTTGATGGGGCCTCCTCAGTAGGCGGAGCACTCTGTGGGGCAGGGGGGTCACTGAAAAGATCATTTGGCCCGGATATCAGATGGTTTTTTAATTATGGAACAGGTTCGAATACAAAAGCCGAATTAGTCGGAGCTTGGGCTACTTTCACCTTGGCTAAAATGTTGAATATTCGACAAATCCAGATTTTTGGAGACTCCAAATTTGTCATGGATTGGCTGAATAAAAAATACAATATCCAGGCAATCAATATAGAAGGCTAGAAGAAACGTACTCGTCAGCTGGCATCATCATTTCAAAGAATCTACTATCAACATATCTAGAGGGAATCAAACGAGGAAGCAGACAAACTGTCCAAATGAGTGCTCTTGGAAACAAAGGGAAGATTAAACTACTACAACTGGGATGGAGGAGTGGAGAGTTCACATCAGTTCATCAAAATTTTCTAACCGACCTTATCTTCCGCTTCATGGCAGGACTGCTTCATTGGCAGCATTGACTTGTATTTCTGAATTGAAATCTCTCTCATTTTGTTATGCGTCTTCTTGCTTTGTAATTTTTCGAAGTAGAACTCTTGAGTGTAAAGTATGTTGAACTCTCGAGTGTAATGTATTCACTACTTTCCTGAAAGAAGACATTCTTGGATCCCTATCAAGCCACTGTAAACAAAAAATTATTCAAATATAATTTCATGAGAATTTTCTTCTGGAAAAAAGTTCCTATCTATCAAACTCCCAACATGGTCAAAGTAGCCCTAAAGTTACTATAAATATATAATATATAGTGTTTATATTGGTAGTAATAATGGATTGAAATGGTTTGGAGAATATCTAAGCCCCTCTCTACCATACACATTCTTACATTTGATGAAGAATGAATTTATATACGACTAAATATTATATATCTATTTTAGATCTTACCACTGCATTAAATCACATTTTTGACAATCCAAGAAATATTTATGGCTAGATATGTGTTATCCCATTCTTTGTATTGGTGTGGAACTTAAGTTACCTTAATGTGACAAGTGAAAAAATGTTGCAACGCAATGCACTAGTTTCCTATAGGAACACAATAATGTTTTGATGAGTCAAGGATACATTTTATTAAGATTTCCGTGGATGGATGATTTGATAATTGATATTATTCACAATAACTAGTGTTTTTTAATAGGAATCATAAGTTTCCTTTCGAGGCTAAGGTTAATCCTAGTTATGAAAATTGTATGTCAAGTTCATAGGATGGAGATCTAGATAGAGTTTTAGAAACACCTACCAAAATTTGAAGGGAAAATATGTGATCCTTGTTTTGATAGACCTTATAAACATAAAATACTTGAGAGTATATAAAAGTTACACACTTACAACATTATCAAAGGAAGTAAGTACAAGATAATTCCAAACTAATCTTTATAGAAGACTTAACCAACCCTTGTGTAAAATCATTTACAAATTGCAACAAACAAAATAAATGGGTATCCCTTCTACTTAAATATTTTAACTTCTCAACTACTATTGGTTATCACCACCATAGGTTATCAAAAGAAAACCAATTTGTTTCATGCTAGAAGTGTTGGCTAATCATTTTAATTCATGGAAATGTTTTTCCTACCAGAACAACTAATCGAGCCTTCTACATATATCATCTCAATTAAGTAGTATATTTGACACCAATATTTTCTTGTACTATTTTCTACATATATCATCTCAATTAAGTAGTATATTTGGATACCAATATTTTCTTGTACCATTATATGAACAATTGACCTTTATATTCATTCATTCATCTATTCATATATATATATATATATATATATATATATATATATATATATATATATATATATATATATATATATATATATATATATATATATATATTCTAGCTTTAAAAAATAGATTCTACACATAGATACTCTTCTATAATTTCATCCTTTAAATATCCTTCCTTCCAAGATTTCTAGTATAATAATCATTATCATCTATAGGAGGAAGGGTCAATTAACATTTCTGAAAAGATAATCCAAAATGTCTCCTGTAGAAAGGTTGACCCTTCTAGTAATGTTGGGCATAGGCCCATTTTGGGGAAAAGGCACGATGTGGAGGAAACACAATTGGCAGAAAGGAATGTGAGGCCCACATGCAAGAAGATGGGAAAGAAGGACAATTCGCAGAAAATCAATCGACAAAAGGAAAATGCGCATGCAGAGGAGGAAAGTGCACAAGGCCAACATGCAAGAAGACCTAACTAGGTTAGGGTTTTGGTAAGAGAATGTAACGACTGATGAGCCAAAAATACATATAAATAGACGCCTAGGAGGTCTAGGAGGGGCTTTGTGTTTTTGGATGGAGTGTTACTCACACGAGAAGGAGTAACTAGTATGTAGCACTATTGTAATGCGATCCAATCTTGTAAGCGGGGGAGTTGTAGGGAGTTAGAAGGGTAGATATTGAAGGTTAGATCACATACTGAGGAGCTTGGTGTGATCTAGTCTGCCTCATCATAGATCTCGACCTACCTAAGGATGAGTTGTAAATCATGAGGCGCTGTAGTTTTGGAACTACCATAATAAAAAATCTTGAAAGCCAGTTCTTTGTGGACGTAGCCCAGGAGGGGGTGAACCACGGTAAAACCTGTGTTATGTGATTGAATGTTTGTATCTGTTTTACTATTTATGAGTAGATGTTAGATCGATGTATGAATGAATTAATGAATCCAATTACATTACATGCATGAATGAGAATGATAGTATATTGCTTTAATAATTAGATAGAATGCACATCGCACAATTCACACATCCCTATTCAGTCCTAGACTGCAAACACTTGAGTATTGCAGTCACCCATTAAGATTATCTTAGGTGAGACTGTGCAGTGCACTCTATGTGTTGTGTTGTCTTTTGGTTTACCAGGAGGGACGATAGTTTTAGAGGCTTTGTTGGATCCCTAGTAGACCTGAACTTGGGTCAATCATGTTAAAGGTATAACTAAGATGAGAAACCAACAAATGGTTTTGTTTCTGGTTGAAATAGAATAGGATTGATTGGATGCGATATGTTGAAGATCTATCAAGAGAATGGTTGATCTGTTAAAGATCTGGTCAAGGAATGTTTGATCTATTGAAAAATTGTTAAAAGAATGTAAGATATGGGACCGAAGTGTAAAAAAGAATGACAATATAGGAGGGAATGTTTATACCCTAGAGACCCATGAAACAGAAAATAGAGATATGGTTGAAAACAAAAGAGCGAGAGTTTGCGCAACAAGATAACAAAAAATCTAGAGTAACACCTTGCAAATATCTTGACAAATATGTGTTTACTGATCAACATGAAGTATTTTTCTGTGATTTTCCACACTTAATACATTAGTGGATATTGAGGTAGAAATATAACCACGCAACAAATCAGTTCCAATAGTTAGAGTGGACCTTAGTTCATATTGCGTAGTTACAACATGTGAATAAAAACTTCACCCGCGTAGTAGATTTTTGGCTCGACGGTATTATAGTAGGTTTTATAATAGAATTTGCATTAGATACTGCAAATACGTACAGTGTAGTAGAGCAAGAGTTTCTACGTGGCCCTCGATGAAGGTATATTATATCATTGTATACTTATACTAAGATATTTCTCTATAACAAAGGTGTAATGACAATGGAGTCGGACAACTAAACTTCCCTGCGTGCGTGGGGGAAGGGGGGAATTACTAACAAAAAAAGGAGAAATGGAAGGAGAAGGGGATAAATGTAAGAAGGAGGAATCCTTGGACCCAATCATGATGGACGACGACCAGATCAAGTGGATCATGGTGACAACTAGAAATACACGAAATGGAGTACCCTACCAATACAACATGAACACCAAGAAAAGAGTCATAGCCATGAGGGAATGCTTGGAAAGTGATTTATAGGAAGTAGAGGATCTTTGGGATATGGAGTAGATTGAAGAAATTTTTCACGCAACATATGAGAGGAAGATGAGAGGTCCAAGAGAGGGAATAGAAGGAAAAAATCCTATCCATATTAATATCAGTTTGGAACCCATAAAACCATGTGCGAATAACACACAAAGAAGAACACCACCGTTTAGACAACTGAATTTCGAGAGAAGGAAGACAACATGAAGTACATATACACAAGGAACAACAACTGGGGGAGCCAGTTCAGGAAGCATTCGTCAAGTATCTACACCTCGCGGAGGTAGTAGTTCAACATTCAGGATGGAAGGACATGATCCCACCATTCGGTTACTAGAATTTCAAGGAGAAGAAGTATAAGACTTTGAGAAGCACTTGTTTATTTGTGCAAAGATCTGGGGAGAAAAATAGATCACTGATGAAGACACTAAACTTGCACAGATAGTTGTCACGGTAAGAGACTGCGCACTAGACTGGTACATGAGTCTAGACATAAACAGTGCACTTGGGACGATAAGGACACTGAGAAAAATCAAGAAATTATTGATTAATGAGTTCCATAAGCAGAGGATCAATACGTGAATGAGATGATATAAATATGATAGAAACCAGGATAATCTATTTGGGAAATTGACCAGTGATTTAAACATATGAAAGGGAAATTGAGGTATTCCATGACTGACATGCAACATAGGCATTTGTTTGTGAATTCTTTGTTATCACACTTGAAATACCCACTCAGAAAACAAAAATTTCAATCTCAAGCATAGGATCTACAGGAAGCCTTGCAAATAAAGGAGAATCAATACCACAATATAGATCCAAATATAGAGGAGTTGAAGGAGGCTCTGAAGAATATTACCTTTCAACTCAATCAGAATAAAGGAAAGGACAACCATGAAGTTGTGTGGTGTACCACATGTAGAACAAAAGGGCACCATAAGAACAGATGTCCAACTTTCGCGTAGTATATGGCAAAAGGGATGTTGAATCCATTGTCGATAGGAGGACCGTGGTGTGAAATTTGCAAGACACATGGGCATGATCCATATCATTTCCCTATGATGCAGAAATACCAGAAAGTACCAAAGAATGGATGCTGCACTTTTTTCAAATCAGTAGGGCACGATAACAAAGACTACAGAACCATGGATCTGATGAGGGAAAGGATGTCAGACACATATAGGGTGCAATCTGAAATGATGACCGGGAAAGATGCACCTCAATTTAATCAGGAACCACCAAAGTATAATACTGTGCCGTAGTAGTATAACAACGCACAGGTGCAGTATAACACTATGAAACCCTAATATAACCCTGTGCAATATAATCAGGTATCTCAATAAAATACACCACGTGGAGATCTCGCTAGGTACGGAGGAGGAGGATGAGAGAGAGGAGGCTTTGGACGTGGAAGAGGTCCAATAGTGTACCATAACTTCCAACATCTAGGGAACTATGCAAGATAATTCCCTCTACCACCTATGACATGCATGTATTTTCACGCAATAGATCACAACAGAAAGGATTGCACAATACTATTGGGGTAGCTCCAAGAGAAACAAAATTAGAACATACAATGGATCTCTATAGAAGCTAGAGAAGATGGTAGGAACATCAACATAGTGATGTGCGGAGGTGCTAAAACTAGATATGATGTGGCTAAACATGAACCGGTACAACATCAGTGGATTAAGAAAAATATTGAGCCACCCAAGCTATTTGATGTAGAAAAGGAGAAGGATACCTTTAAGGAGTTCAGACAAATTTTTTTCAAGAATAATGTTGCATCTACATCTACCGCACCGCATACCCAATACGTCCAAACGTATGAAATTCCATTAGCATTGGACCATACCAATGAAGTCCACCTTGGAAACCAAGTAAGTTGTATTGAAGCTTTCCTGCAATCTTGTATTCGATTATTTAAGGATCCATCATATGTTATAATATTACAAAATATGTTAGATAAATGTATCACAAACTCTAAGGGAAAGTTAGAATAGAGGATAGTCAATCACCTCCATTCCAAAAGGAGAACTAACAGAGAGTTTAGATTGAATTCCAACATCATAGATTTTAACATGGGCGATGTGATATTAGATATGGGATCTGAAGTGAATGTATTACCCAAAAAGACATGACAATGTATGGGAGAACCTACCTTAGGCTACTCACTAGTCCAAATGAAGTTAGAAAATCAACACAGAGTTCTACCAATAAGGAGGCCAAAAGGAGTGACAGTAGATCTGGACGGAGTACGCACTAAGGATGACTTTGAAGTGAATGAAATCGTGGATGACACAACAGCATATCCAACATTACTGGGGTTGTATTTGACATTTGACAATAAGGAAATAATCAAACTGAAGACCAGGAAGATGACATTTGAGTCAGGATAATATAGGGTTATCGCACCCCTAGATCCATAAGAAACTGAAAGATTTGTGGAACCAACATGTCTAGATCTGGAAGAAATTAACCAGTTGTACCAGACCATTGCGTGCACCAAAGATTACATTAATCCAACTGTCGATGGTGTACTTTGTTGGAGAAGTATCACATCATGTGCTTCCGATTCAAACATAGGTATGGATAATTGAAAGCAGTTCCTACATGAGGTCTCAACTAGAAGATGTGCATGAATAGACCGCGCAGTAAGGTGGGTTGGGACCGAAGTCAAAGAACCTCCAAGTTTCCATGGAATCAACGACTTGGAAGAATTCCTAACAATATATGAGGACAAATTATCATATAGTTAGAGATCGTTATCTCTTGACATCACACTTAAGTCTACACCTGCAAGATGGTGGTGCGCACACAAAGAAACAATCAATGACTGGTACCAATGTAAGCAGTTACTGCAAATTAGTTTTGGCACAGAACAAAGAAGAAACCAACAACAAAAATATGATGGACAAGGGGCACTAGCAGAACACTTTGGGAAGTGCAGAGTGTTGTGGAAAATGACACCCCCAGAGGAATGGCCTCATCATTTCATACACACATTAGAGGGAATCCTGACAAACTAGTATACTGACCAGCAACTACATAAAGGAACTATGAGCTGGAAAATTCTACGACGTAACTTTACAGTCACTTTCTCATTTGAGCATGAGAACCCAAACATAGAAGCAACACTTAAAAAAATAAGAGGGTTGATATTCATTAAGGAACCGAAAGTCGAAATCATAACAGAATAACAATAGCAGAATAGACAGCCATTGAAAGAACTGTTGTCATGCTACCATGTGCATGAAGAAGTACTAGAGGAAGACGATCTACGCGATATTCATATTGAGAAAGTTGAAGGCGAAAGAGAAGTGGAAGGTCCACCTCTAGACTCAGAAGTAATTTATGCACCAATCAAGGTGAAGAAAGTCAACATTGGGACAGTTGAGAATCCCAAAATGGCCAACATTGGAGACTACTGGGATGAGCAAACATTAGACATGATAACAAAACGACTATGCGATTACAATGACCTATTCCCAATGACCTTTACATAAATGAAGGGTATTCCTGGAGAACTTTAAGAGATGAAGATCCCTCTCAAACTGGAGGCAAGACCTGTCAGACAGAGTCCTTATAGATTGAACCACATCTACAAGTAGAAAGTAAGAGAAGAAATCAACATAATGTTGGAAGCAGGATTCATAGAACTAGTAGAAGAATCAGAATGGATAAGCCCCATGGTAGTTTAGGAGAAAAATAAAGGAGGCATAAGAATCTGTGTAGATCTAAGAAATCTCAATGATGCTTGCCTACATGACCCCTTCCCTACACCCTTTATATTTGAAGTTCTAGAAAATGTGGGAGGCCAAGAAACATACTCATTCATTGATGGATTCTCAGGATACCACCAAATCAAGATAGCACCAAAAGATCAGTACAAGACTAACTTTGAAACAGAATGGAGATCCTACTAGTACACAATCATACCTTTTGGATTGAAAAATGCACCAACAATTTTCTCTAGATTATTCATTGTTGCCTTCAAAGAATTCATCCATCAGTTTCTAGAGGTATATTTGGATGACTGGACAGTGTACAACCTGTTGAAGGATCATGTAGATTTTTTGAGGTTGATGTTAGAAATATGCAGGAAATGCCAAATATCCTTGAACATTAAGAAATGTATATTTTGGACACCCTTCAGAATTATATAGGGTCACATAATATGCAGACAAGGTTTGATCGTGGATCCTACAAATATTGCAATAATTGTGAACTTACCACCACCAAAATCAGTGTGCCAGCTACGAGACACATTTGGACATACAAGATATTACATAAATTTTATCAAGGGGTATGTGCAAATCACTTTGCCAATAGAGAAACTTCTTAAGAAGGATACTAAATTCCAGTGGAATGAGAGTTGTCAGCAAGGATTGGACACCCTAAAGGAGAAGATGGCCACATCACTCATATTAGTCTTTCCAAAATGGGAGAAGACATTATATGTGCATGTAGATTCATTCGCCATAGCCTAGGCAGTTATTCTGGCACAACCAGGAGCAGGGGATTTGGATTATCCCATAGCATTTGCAAGCAGGAAACTATCAGACTCGGAGAATAACTACAACAATATAGAGAGAGAAGGTATGGGAATGGTATATACACTTCAAAAGTTCAGGAATTACCTACTTGGAAACAAATTTAAGATGTTCACAGATCATTTAGCCCTTAAGTACCTAGTCAAAAATCTAGTGTTGGGGGAGAGAATCTATCGATGGTTACTGTTGTTTCAAGAATTTGGCTTTGAAGTCATAGTTAAACAAGGGAAGTTGAACGTAGGACATGATCACTTGTCAAGGGTCACTAATGGTGAGGAGCCTACAAACTTAGAGGATACCTTCCCTGACACACAATTATTTTTAGTCCAGGTTGCAGATGATTATTTTGCTGACATTATTGAGTACTTAAGTACAGGGACTGTGCCATAGGAACTTAACACCATGCAGAGGAAGAATCTGGCTGTTCGAGCAGCCAACTACTAGTTGATTGCATGGAACTTACATAAAATGGGCATAGACAACATCTTGAGAAGGTGAGCGCTAGAAAACAAAAGGCCTAGGATATTAGCAGAATCCCATGAAGGAATAGCAGGAGGACACTATGCGGGAAAATCTACTACGTAGAAGGTACTGCGTGCAAGATTATGGTGTCCAACTATTCATAGATATGCAAATGAATATTGTCAACAATGCGACGTTTATCATAGGGTTGGAAAACCAAACGGACGGGATGAGATGCCCTTAAGCCCAAAAGTAATGCTACAAGTGTTTTACAAATGGGCTATCAATTTTTTTGGGCCAGTTCACCCACCCACAAGAAGATCAGGTGTGTGATACATCATCACTGCAACAAAATACCTCTCAATATGGGAAGACGCAGCACTAGTTAAATATTGCAGTGCAGAGACAACAACACACTTCATGTTTGAACATGTGCTCACAAGATTTGGATGCCCAAAGATTCTGATGAGTGACCAAGGAACCCATTTTATCAACAAAACTATCATATCTCTGACTAAAGAATTCACAGTCTACCATCAGAAAAGTATGCCATACCATCCTCAGGTGAATGGAACAGTGGAAGCCTTCAACAAGATTCTAGAGAATTCCCTAACCAAGATTTACAATGTCAATAGGGACGACTGGGATTCAAATATACCATCAATATTATGGGAATATAGAACTACCTGTAAGAAAATTATATGGAAACACCATTTATATTGGTGTATGGCCAAGAAGCAGTGGTGCCATTAGAATTTTTGGTGTCAATTCTGCATGTCACAACAATTACAAACATGACAGAACGAGGTGTAGTACAAGAAAGGTTAAGTCAGCTGATGAGCATGGAAGAAGATAGGATTCTAGCAGGATTTCACCAAGAAGTATAGAAAGAAAGGGACAAATCTTGGCATGACCGACATATCAAGAGAAAAAGTTTCAAGGAAGGAGACCTAGTCCTACTGTATGACAACAAGTTTTTTCAACATAAAGGAAAGTTTAGAATGCATTGGTTGGGACCATATGAGGTCAAGACTGTCACATATGGAGGATTTGTACAGTTGCAGGATTTGGAAGGAACAAAATTAAGGGGTATGATCAATGGGAGTCAAATGAAGTTATAGAAGGATAGTCGACCACCAGTAACTTAAAAGTTACCGCGTAGTAAAAAAACAAAAACCACACTCACAGGTGAGCAAATCGGTGTGATGAAAAGGAAAAACGTTTGCGCACACAATTCATTGAGTTAGAGCAATGAAACAAGGGTATCAAATCCAAGGAATCTGTTTGCTAAAAGATCCCAGTGTTCCAGAAAAAGGACCAACCATCAGAAAACGCGGCAATTCGGAAAATGAAAGTCGTGGAATTTAGGCGCCAACTGGCAGCAGATGTTGAAATTGCAACAGTTCGTACACAGAGGTAAAGAATGTAGCAGATGGAAAGGGAAAAGTTCAAAAACATGATGCACAGGAAAACATTTAACAAGTACAACTATACCATGTGCATGACACACCACCAAAGGTGAAGAAGGGACAAATGTCAGTGCGTAACAATTGTCACTTCATCGTCCCGCAACTCATTGTGTAAATTTTTTTGGAGAAGAACGTAGAGCCAAGTGAAAGAGTGATAGAGAGAGAATTCCACCAAGCATCCATTGGGTTCACATATTTACAACCTAGATCTCCTCGCAATGTCACCACCACGATTTGGAGAGTTGGGCAAGGCTGACCGGAACACAAGAATTTATGCTCGCATGACAGACATAAGGGATAAAGAAGTACCCATAGTGGTGGATGTGGATAAAATCCACACACCCAAGTATGAAGAAAACCCAGTGAAAATAGAGTAAGAGAAGAACCCAATGCAGGCAATCGGGTAGATAGAGGAGGACACAGAGAAAACTAAGTCTGACACCTCGAGGGGAATAGGGCCACAACAGGCCAAGAAGGCCACTAGTTCAATGCCACAGAGCCATGAACCAGAGGTAGGACAGGAAGTAGTACACGAGGGTGTACCAGTGGTGGGGGCCTCATCCCCACAAGCCAAATGGAGGGGTCATGCTGAAAGAAGCAAGCACAGAGGGTCATAGCCACAAGTCGAAGGGACCCTAGTTCTATCGAAGATTCTGAGTGGGGTGCGCATCAATGGTGACATGGTCGACAAAGTGACTACTATCAAGTACTCGTACCACGACATGGAGAATGTCACCAAATTTCCAGACCTGGCATCCTAAAACTACTTGGAAAGAAGGGGAGAAGGTTCATCAGGCATGCCACAGTTAGAGCCGGTGTAGTGGATTCTTGGGATTTACAACACAGGTATCATGAATTTACTGGATGTCCAACATTTTGGGTGGGGAAAGCATATTAACTCCTGTGTCAAGCAACTTCTTGCACAAGTGCACGAAAGGACATTATGGATGGATAGGCAGGTGCCTATCATTGTGGACCTCATCACAGCAATCACGGGGCTACCCACAGATGGGGAAAATCCAGAAAAATACTTGAAGGAAAAGACCAGAGCCAAGGCCATATCATATGATATCAAGGCCAAGTATGGTGCAAAGCACGGTAACAACGGCATCAGGATCAGTGACCTCAATGATCCTGCGACAAGGTTTGCCACCAGACTCCTCGAATGAAAACTAATGCACAAGTGTCAAAAAGAGGAAGTACCAGCCAGTGTGGTTTTCGTCACCGCATAGTGTGCAAAGGGGAGCTTGATCAGTTGGGCCCCATATCTCTTAAATTCATTTTTAGAATACTGTAAGGACACACAATATTGGGGATCTAAGTTCCACTACTCGTGGTTATTCATCCTCATTATCCTCATTGGTTGGAAGGAACCAGTCTACAACAAGTACATGGAGAGACCAGTGAAATGTGGTGCAGCATGCTACATCTCACTACATAGTAGCACAGACCCTAAGAGAAGGAAGAAAAACATAGACATCTTTGCGAGGTATTTCGCAGAAATGCAAGGCCTCATTGTGGATACATGGTGCATTACACCACAAACTGTCTAGGATGTTGGACAGGGTGAAAACTTCAGGGCAATGTGCAACAATTTATGGATGGAAGAAAAGGGAGACAAAGCCAAGGAATGGCTACAACTCAACTACCGTGTCACGCCGGAAGAAATCCAGAGAGATGTACAGGAGTGGCTCGAGGAAGGGAAGGTACTGGAGATTCCAACTGCAGTACCAAGTTCACAAACTCATACACAAGGAATACTAGCCCTAGCACACCAAATAGGCACTAATGAGGATGGAACTAAAAAGAGGAGTGCACAAGGGCAAGAGGGGGAAATCACCCCAGCCAAGAAGAAACTGAAAACACAAATCATACCACCAAGGGCTCTACAAACGCTCCATCGTGCATAGAACATACACCAATAAATTCAACGAAAGAAGTGCACGCAGAAGAAACATGCACATGGACACAGGAGATCTCTAAGGTGGAAGAAACAGGCACAGAGACATAAGATATCCTTGAGGAGGAAGGACAAGGGACAGGAACACAGGAGTTCCTTGAGGAGGAAGAACAAGGGACAGGAACCTAATAGATCCCTGAGGCTGGAGAAACGGGGCCAACCACTACAGAAGATACTTGGAGGCCCACTGGTCCTGATCCATCAGACACCCAAGAGAAGCGGTCAGGGGAGAAAACTGGTGGTGGCCAAAAGAAGGAGAAGGCCAATAAGCCATAGAGCCATATATCACTAACCCCGGATGATAACATATTTACCAACTTAACGAGAACTCTACAGTGTTCTCATTTTGGGGGGGGTCCAATTTTTTACCCTGTTTTTAAAAATGGTGCTAGCGGTAGCACCCCCTCTCCCTTTTTAGGTGGTTTTTCGATATTTT
>SNQJ01S0003989.1:29610-47853 GCA_010110895.2 Picea sitchensis | reverse complement strand
TTGTAGTCAGAGAACATAGGGGGTTGTAGCCTCTTTATGGTTGTAGCCAGATAATTGGGGAGTTGGAGATTCCCTTGGGTTGTAGCCTAAGAAACTAGGGGGTTGGATCCTCCTTCCAGTTGTAGCTAGGAAAAAAAGGAATTTTGTGCTTCCAATGAATGTAATTCTTCAAGGAATATAAGAAAAAGCATTCCTTGGTTTTCTCCCGCTTTGGGTTTCCACGTAAAACAATGGTGTACTATGTATGTGCATGATTGTTTATTTGCTCATTTATTTTTTACTCTACAGTTATTGGGTGATAAGGCTAAATTGATATAACACTTGGATTATATGGTTAAAAAGGATTATATTTCCCTATTACTGATTCACCCCCCCTCTTAATAATCCAACAATTGGTATCAGAGCGGGTTCCTTTAGGAAACAATTTAACCACTGGAAGGAGATCATGGATTATTCTGAGAATGGAGTACCAATGTTTAATGGTCAGAATGGTTTTAAGTATGAGATGTGGAGCATAAGGACGAAAGTATTTTTACAGGAACATGGACATTGTCTTTAGCTATCAGTTGTTACAAGATATGATAGTTCAAAAATGGAAAAGACAGGAGCCGAGAAGGAATTGAGGAAGAATAAAAAAATAGCAATCGATTTCATCTGGGAAGGATTACCTAATCCTGTAAGAGAAAAGGTTGGTAAATTTTCATCAGGAAAATAACTTTGGGATAAGTTAGATGGCATGTATTCTTCACCCATCGTAGATTCAGAAAATGACAAAGAAGATGCAGATACATAACAAGAAGAAATATGTTCATCATGTCAGACAGATTCATAAGAGGAATAGTATGAAGAAGCAGAAGTTGATTACAGAGATAAATTGATCTGTGCAATTAAATATCTAAAGAAAGAAAGAGAAGAAAAAAAGTCATTCAAGAAAGAATTGATGAACCAAAAGGAAAGTGTTCAAGGTTCTGAAAAGAATCAGCAGGTCATCAAGAATTTAAGATCTCAACTAGAAGAGGCCATAAGAATTGAATAAACTCTAGAATATCAAAAAGAATATCAAAAGAAATGTTTAGAAGCCAACATAAAAGCACAAAAGGAAGAAGCAGAAAAGAGAGAAAAGATATTGATGGATCATCTCAAGGAAAGAACCAATGACTTAAACCAACTTGAGGAATATTTTGTTCAAGAAGAGAGAAGACTGGAAGAAGAAATAATTACATTGAAAATCCAACTTGAATAAGCAAAGAGACCAGAAGAGGCCATGAAGTCTCAGATAATAAAGAAAGAAGAAGAGGTTGAGAAGCTTGAAGAAGAAGTTGTCACATTGAGAAGTAAAATTGTCAAGCTCAACAAGAACGTTGAAGAGACAAAAACATCCACATCAGTTAGAGAGAATGAAGAGAAGCACTCTAGGTTGCTAGAAAAGAAGAATGAAGAAAATAGAAAGAGTTATGCAAAAATACTCAAAGGAAGGAATCATGGTAAACCAAAATATAAGAAAAATATTGAAGATACATCTTCAAGAAGACCATCCATGTTCAATCCACAAGGAAGCTTCAATCATGATCATTATCAGTGAAGGAAAAAATTCAGTAGGACTATGCCACAAAGAAGATCATTCTCTCCCAGGTATGCAAATTTATTTTATGGTCATTGTTTTTATTGTACTAACTTTGGACATAAGGTTGCAGATTGTAGGGATTATAAAAGAAATGTTCAACAAATAAATGCTTATGTGGCCCCACGTATCATTGAATATTACAAATTTCATAACTATGGATACATAGGTAATGATTGTATAAGCATAATCGATACATCCATGAAAGAAAACATTGATATTAGATGTAAGAAAGTATGGATAAAAAATCATGAAGAACAAGTGAACAAAGACCAAGTCCCGGAGATTGCAAGATTGGCAATAAAACGAGATGTAGAAAATTATATAGAGAAAAAAAGTCAAATACATAAAGGTTTGGAAAATAACTGAAAGAAAATAAGGACAAGTAAATAAGGAATAGGTTCAAGAGATTGTACTTTAAGACATTGTAGTGAAAGATGAATCCACAGATAGAAAGAAAGAAGTCAGAGATCAGAGAGATGATGAATATACCAATGAGGATGATGATGAATACACATCAGAGAAAAAATTGTCTTGAACCATCCGACTTAGAGACTCCCAAGTAATATGAATATTAGATAGGGGGATTCTATGCGATAGCTGTGATAGACCAAAGAAAAATCCTTCCAGCAGCTTGTAGAGTTTGAGAAGACGAATTCAGAGCAATCAGTTAGCAAAAGTACAGTTTGATAGATTAATCAAGACTTCATGATAGTATAGTGATAAATGGTTTAGTATTATGGACAGTTGCACAAGTAGAGTCTTGGAAAGTATGGACAGAGTTGGATTCGTAATAACACTTAGCAAGTTTGGACAGATATATGATAGTGGAAGAGAGCATGGATTCATAGATTGGTTCATAGAGTGGTTCAGAGACAAAGAAACATTATCAGAATGGATAATAATTACATAGGAAATGGCTCTAACAATACTAATGGATTCCAAATTGACAGATATTTTTTGGACACATGCAGTGCATACATAATTTCACATTCAAAATAGAGTAACACTCAGAAAAAAAAATGAAAAAAATCCCTACGAACTACGGAAAGGAAGCGCAAACAATAACCTCTGCATCAAGGTAACTCAAGGTAATATTTTATTAATTGAAATTTATGTTGATTATATTGTTTTGGAAGTACTAATGACGGGTTAAGACATAAATTTACAAAGGATATGCAGAATGAATTTGAAATGTCATTACTTGGAGAACTATCCTTTTTTTTGGGTCTTCAGATATGTCAAAGAAACCAAGTAATTTTTATTTCTCAAGCTAAGTATATTAGAGAAATGTTAAAGAGGTTTGCAATAGAATATTGCAAACCAGTTACCACTCCTATGCAAACCAGTTGCAAGTTGAGAAAAGATGATGATTAAGCGTCTACATACCAAAGTAAATACATGTCAATGATTGGTATCTTACTATATGTGACAGCATCCAAAACAAATGTAATGCAGAAAGTTGGATAGGCGGCATGATTTCAAGCAGCACTGAAGGAATCACATGTATTAGCAGTGAAGAGGATTTTCAGATATCTCAAAGGAACAAAAGAGTTTGGATTATGGTATCCAAAAGGAAAGGATATATCACTTATTGCCTACACATATGCAAATTAGGCAGGCTGCATTGATGATCGACGAAGCACAAGTGGAGCAAAGTTCTACTTGGGTGAGTGTGTATTATCTTGGATAAGAAGTAAACAATCATCAATATCCTTATCTATAGCTGAGGCATAGTATATTGCAGCAACAACATGTTGTACATAGGTTCTATGGATGAAACAAACTTTGACAAATATACAGGTTGAGTTTGATGAGCCCATTCCAATCTATTGTGATAATACAAACGTCATCAATATCTCAAAACACCTGGTGATGCACTCCAAGAAGAAGCACATTCAAATCAAGTATCACTTTCTATGGGAACAAGTTGCAGAGAAGAACATCAGAGTTGAATATGTGGGAAAAAAAGAACAAGTGGCATACATATTTACGAAGCTGCTTCCACGGGAAGCCCTTGAGTATCTTTGCCAGAGATTAGGAGTAATTTATACTCCAAAATGAATGTGTTTGAATGCTTATCTTATATGTCTTATATGTACATGAGGAAGCACCATAAATAGGACAAAGGGGGAGAGATTTATTAGATGCAAAGGTAAATTCTTGGAGAGAGAGCATAGAGGAATCTTTCCAAGGGGACTGATTGTCACAAGGGAAGAATGAGCGATATAAATTCAGAGTGATACCCTTTGTCAAAGGGGGAGATATTATTCATATGAAGGGAAAGAGAGTAATCATAGGATTATAAACACAAAGAAAAATAAAAGGCATGTAGACAGGGGGAGCAGCCCCAAGGAGAATTCAATCAGGGGGAGCATCCCCAAAGGGAGAGACCATTTTCCATTGATGTCAAAGGGGGAGAGATAGAAGAATTGATAAAGAGTATAAGCATGAATGTTATCATGAATAAGTGTTGCCATCAATGTTGGTGTTGCCATCAATTCCAAAGGGGGAGATTGTCAGACAGTTTGCTTAGGTTGATGGATAGTTGGTGTGGATTTTTGGTTGTCATTGATTTAAACTATTGGAGAGTGATATTGTGGATTTATTTCAACCCTTAGTGATTGATCTCAACCCTTGGATAAAGTCTGGTAGTGAATTCTGGTAGCACAAAGGTTTGGGTAATGGATCCAATTTTGTTTCATGTATAATGGTATGAGTCTTAATATATTTAAAGGTAATACTATTCTATATGGATAGTACATGTCATTCCATTTATTTTGGTATGTGGACTGTCACATAACTCCTCACAGTTAGAGAGTTATGGCCATGGGAAGTTGGAGAACCCAAGTTTGGGTAATGGACCCAAGTTTGTTTGATTGATAATGATATGTGTTTTGGTATATTTGAAGGAAATACTGTTTTATATGGATATTACATGTCATTCCATTTCTGGTGGTATGTGGAACGTCACATAACTCCTCACGGCTTGAGAGTTATGGCCTTACGAAGTTGGAGGACCCTCATATGTTGGCTTGAAGCCCCAAAAGGTCAAAGAAGTAAAAGAGCTTGAAAAGAAGAAAATATTATTTAAATTATAAAGTAAAGTGACAAAGTCAAGAAGGATTATTTAAATAATAAATTGAAGTGACAAAATCAAAGAAGATAATTTAAATGATAAAGTGAAGTGACAAAGTCAAGGAGGAATATTTAAATGATAAAGTAATGGAGAACTTTCTAATTATGTAAAGTGATTAACCCTAAAAATGAGGAAAATAGGTTAAGTGACCTGATATTGGGTTAAGTAACCTACAAATAGGTTAGGTGACCTAGAAATGAGTTAAGTGACCTAGAAGATTCTTCTAAGGAAGATATTTGGAGAGTATAAATAAGAGGCAAGACTCTCTCATTTGATATCACACTTGAGCATATTGAATATATATATAGGTGACTAAGGTAACCAAAGGATATCTAAGACAGATTTCAGAGGGAACGTGAAGAAAAGAAGGTTGGAATTCAAGGGAGGATAAATTATTTTGATGATGATTTCTAAGGTATGTTATTTACAAGTCATCTCACCATTTTCGCAATAAATTGTTTTCTACAATGATTCAGATCGTGAAATTGATAGGCCATTGAGGAAACCTATCCAAGTATCATTGGTAAAAAATTCATCTTGTGGGTCATTGTATTTTTTGAGTTACACTCCGTGGAAAATAGGGTTTGTGGCAAGTCTTGAAACTAGTCTAAAACAGGTGTTTCGAGTAAAAATGTCATAACTTATTCATAACAGATCCAAATTTAGTACGACCAAATGTGTTAATTAGATTAAATTCTTTAGTATGATTTGAAACATTTTCATATCGATTCAACAAATATTCCATGCGGGGAATTCTCTACAAGGTCACTCTCTAGAATAAGCCAAAATTCAGCAAGGTATGCCATTTTTGCTACAACTCCTTTTCTGAGAGGTTCCAAGTAGTGACACTTGGAGAAATTGCACAAAACAAATTGAAGAACATTGTGTATCATTTAAATAGCTTCATTTATTACAGGTATATAGTTATGATTATTTCAATTCAGGGTTGTTGACTAATCCAAAACTAGTCATGTGAGACTAAAGTAAAGTTTGATGAAAATGAAAGTCTCTTGTTGTAAAAGTTAAGGACGGTTTGCAGGTATATGATCATATACACCAAATCTACTATAGAGTTATAAATTAGATTTGGATGATGAAATTGATGAAGGCTTTTGGTTAAGGTGCATGTTGGGTACATGGTTGAGACAATTAGTTGATGAGTTGGCCCATACATGAGGTGTATAGTTGATTATGTTGGTACATATTGACGAGTCATAGTTGATGAGTAGTTGATACATGATTGGTACATACATGGTACATGGTTGGAGGCACTTGTTAGTACTTATGTTGACACATGGTTTATGGATGATGTAGCATACTTGTATTGGTATATTATTAGAAGCACATATTGATCTTGGTGATAATTATGATTTGTTGTGTTATATTTGGTTGATGCACATATTTGAGAGTTGTCTTAGTGATTGATCTTGGTGAGTAGATCTGATTTGGTTGATAAGATTGATGAGACAAGTTGTTGTGATAGGTTCTTTGTACAGGTTGTTGTGACAGGTTATTTGTATAGGTTTGGTGCATGGTACAGGTTTTGTACAGGTTTGGTGCATGGTTGATCCACTTGTTCATGGTATAGGTTTTGTACAGGTTGGTGCATGGATGATGCACTTGTTTATGGTACAGGTTGATTACAGGTTGAGGTATAGGTTGGTGCCTGGTTAATGCAATTTTTTATGGTATGGGTTGATTACAAGTTGAGGTATAGGTTGGTGCATGGTTGATGCACTTGTTTATGGTATAGGTTGATTATAGGTTGATTGGTACAGGTTTACAACAATATATCTCACATCAATAGTGTGATAGTGATTCCATCATTCTACTTATATGTTAGGGCAGTTGGACGGGGCAAGGACAGGTGATTGTAGCCACGTTACGATTGTAGTCGGAGAACATATGAGGTTGTAGCCTTCTTCTGGTTGTAGCCAGAGAATTGGGGAGTTGGAGCTTCCCTTAGGTTGTAGCCTGAGAAACTAGGGGGTTGGAGCCTCCTTCCAGTTGCAGCTGGAAAACAAAGGAAGTTGGTTCTTCCAACGAATGTAATTCTTCAAGAAATATAAGAAAAAACATTATGTGGTTTTCTCTCGCTTTGGGTTTCCACGTAAAACACTGGTGTATTGTGTATGTGTATGATTGTTCAATTGTTCATTTCTTATTTACTCTGCAATTATTGGATGATAATGCTAAATTGATATAACACATGGATTATATGGTTAAAAAGGATTATATTTCTCTATTACTGATTCACCCCCCCTCTCAGTAATTTAACAACATAAAGCAATGATGGACTGACAAACTTTAGAACAATGTAAAGGTCAAACTGTACAAAGTTTCAAGGAATAATTTAGGAAGAAATCTCTTGCATTAAACATTCCTTTGGATTCTTATGAAACTTTAATGAATTATATTGGCACACTTAATTGTTATATTCATCATACTTTACTATTTTTTAACCCCACCAGTCTTGACGAAGTTTGTGTGCAATCCACTCACCTTCAGAATAGGGGAAAACATGTTCAAGAAGATCCCATAAAGAAACCTTCCAATCTCCCACATAAGCAGTTTAAGAATTTTAAAAGGAAGGAAAAAAATACCTCCACTGTAAAGAGGGAAGAAGGAAAACCACCTTGCATTCATTGCAAGAAGAATGGTCATGATGATGAACATTGTTGGAAACTACGTCAAGAGAAGAGACTGAAACAGTTCAGTGGAAAGGGGAAGACAAAGACTATTTCTGCAGTACAAAAAGATCTTGGTTTTGATTCAAAAGACGAGGGAAAGATCACATCAGTTGGAGTATAAGGTAAAGATTCTCTTCATGCTATTTCAAATTCCAATAATTAATCTCATGATGATGAAATAAAGAGAAATGAATTATTTCACATAAGATTTGTATCTAATAACACTAAGATAGATACATTATTTCATATGGTTTTCTAAGTAAACTTTATATATGAAGCACTTGTCAAAAATATGGGTCTTGAAACTAAACTACATCCAAAGCCTTATCCTCTTGGTTAGGTATGTGATAAAGAAAAACTTAATGTCACCAAGCAATGTAGGGTGAGATGTTCTATTGCTTCAAAGTTGATTGATGAAGTGGATTTGGATGTTGTATCACTTGATATATGTGGCATAGTGCTAGGGAGTCCTTATATTTATGATATAAAAGAAGTATTCTTTCACAATGAGAACAAATATAACCTTACAAAAGGGGGAGTGGAATACATTGTTAAAGCCCACAACATGAGGGAAAACACCACACTTGTTAGTGCAGGACAAATGAAGATACTCATAAAAACTAATAAGAGATATCTACTCATGGTCGTAAGGTAAAAGGATGTTGGAACATGTGACGCTTTCCAAGGATGTGATCCTTCTCATAAGAAAGAATTAATTGATATTGTTTCTAAGTATGATGATATTTTCTAGGAACCATATGGATTACCTCCTAAGAGGGAAATCCAATATGAAATACATCTTCAACATGATTCTCCTCTTCCTATGTGGGCATGTACATGATGTCAGTTGTAGAGATGAAAGAGATAAAAAAGAAGGTACAAGGATTATTGGATCAAGGGGTCATCATAACCAACTCATCTCCTTGTGGTTCTTCGATCGTGATGGTGCCAAAGAAGGATGGCACATGGAAAATGTGTGTCAATTATCGAGCCTTAAATAAAATCATGGTGAAAATCAATACCCTCTTCCTCGTATAGATGATTTAATTGATCAATTAAAGATTTTTTTTTATTTCACTAAGTTGGATTTGCACAGTGGATACCATCAAATTAGGGTTGCAAAACATGATGCATGGAAAAAATCTTTTAAAACCAAACAGGGATTGTTTGAGTGGTTGGTTATGTCATTTGGGCTTTGTAATACTTCGACAACCTTCATGCGTGTGATTAATGATGTATTTAGGCCATTTCTAGATGATTTTTTGATTGTATATTTAGACAACATTCTTGTATTTAGTAGGAATTTGGATGAACATGTAAGGCATGTAAAGAAAGTATTGGATACTATGCAAAGGGAAAATTTGTATGTAAAATTGTCCAAATGTGAATTTGGTAAGATTTCACTTGTGTACTTAGGTCATATTGTAGGAGGAGAACAATTGAGAATTGATCCTTCCAAGATTGATGTAATTCTAAATTGTCCTAAGCCCAAAAGTGTAACCGAAGTACATATATTCTTAGGTGCAGTCCAATACTGGAGGAGATTCATTTCAAACTCCTCTTTTATTGCCGCTCCTTTTCATGCCTTAACCAGTGTCAAGAACACTTTTCAGTGGGGAGGAAAGAAACAAAAATATTTCAACAATTTGAAGGAAAGGATCAATACCGCACCAGTATTATTACTGTCGAATCTTCAACAGTCTTTCTAGATCAAGACAGATGCCAATGGATATGCCATGGGTGCATTATTGATGAAATATCGTAAGCCTATATGTTATAACTCTGAAACTTTCAACCAAGCTATTGTTAATTATCCAACATATGATAAAGAGTTGTATGCATTAGTCCAAAGCATAAAGAAATGGAAGCACTACTTGTTAGGGAAGGAAACAATCATACATACAGATCATCAACCCTTATAGTATTTTCAAGCACAAACCAAGTTGCAATAATATCGACACTATAGGTGAATGGGTTTTCTTCAACAATTTCATTTGGTAATCAAATACAAAACAATTACGAGTAACAAGGTAGATGATATGATTTCTATACCTCCTATTACTACATCTATTATTTTAAAGAATGCTTCTTTATTTCATGATAGCTATGTGGAATAATATGCCATTGATGAAGATTTTAAACATAGATGATTTTAAGGGAAAAATTTCGCTCATGAGCGAAATTAAGGGTCCTTCAATTTTTTATTGGGCAAATTTTTTTTATTAGAGTGATTTTTTTAAACTTATATCATTAGCCCGTAATTTATTTTAGGGGAAAAATCATGTACAGGGTTAGCCCATGTTTTTAGGAGGGATAGGGGAAATAAAATTATATTTAGCCCCTGAAATTTGGAGGGACAAGCTTCCATTAGCCAAATTTCTAGAAGTATGGGAATTTCTGATAGCTTCTTCGCCCTGCCATTTGGTAAAATTGGGGTTTATGGTTTAATTTCACCCCAATTTTCTAGTATGGGCAGTGAGCACTGGGTAGCTACAACCTACAATCTTCCCTTTTCCCGATTTCCAAAGAGCATGGACATTTTTGGCCCTCCCACATGGTAAAAATTATATGGGATCTGAAATGCATTCTCCAGTTTACATCTTCGTGCTTATTTGAATTTCCCCTTTGGGCCTTAACAAAATGGATGTTTACAAATTACGGTTTTACTCTTTGACCTTCTTCTACTAGCTCTTATTTCACCTTTGTGCCTTGAGGTTTACGGTTTTAATATTTTACTCGACGTTCTTCTGCTGGGTAACGAGTTACTCCTAGGTTCGTCCCAGGCACCACTCGTAGAGGAGGACCTCACCTTTTTTATCCTTCCAATAGAAGAGGACAATCTCGCTCACAAAGGAGGACCCCGCTCGTGGCTCAACACTGAGGCTCGACCACACTGGAAAACTAGCATATCTGGATTCTGATTCTCTATGTTTACATCAAACAAGTGGTGTAACCGCGACTTCAGAGAGGTGCTTACTGATTTTATATTTTCTGAACATATAAGTTAGTGAATGTCTCTTTACATCCATCCAATATAATTTTCAACAAAATTGTAATATAAGAGATAACACAATTCAAATAGCATGTAAATTATTTAATGGCATGAAGGTTTCATCATAGTTGATTTCTTGTTTCTTTGCTTAGCCGTTGGATACCAATATTTCTTCATGATTATCCAGTGGTCCCTTGACTTGTAATTTATTTTGTATACTCATTTTCATCCTCCTATTGGTACTACACATCATACCTTTTTCTCTGGGAACCCCTTTGAAAATACTTGAAGGGCCTTGTGCTTTTATATTAATCATTTTAGTTCTTGATAACATCCCATTGGTTCTCTTGTTTAGAGCAACTAAGATGAGTCAACTTTATGTCCCAATGAGACTATTCGATTCCACCTTGATTCATGTTACAAATTATTAGTACCTATGTGAGTCATACTCATCCTGTGTTGCCCAATATTAACCTCTAGTTGTCCTAGTGGTTTATTGATATGTCATTTGAAATAAGTGTTCCCAATAATTGACCATTCCTAGTGGAATGCTTTCAGTCACTACTAGGTGATTCTTGCATTTATTGTATGAACAAGGAAAGTCTTCAGTACGCTTCTCATTTCCTTCCCCATTACCTTTTGTTGTCATTCTATGTCAGCCACACCTTAATTTCTACCTCATGTTGGATTTAATGACTCATCATTACCTTGCTTCTCATGGGCCTCCCCCTATTGACTTCAAAACCTATATTCTATGGGGTTTTCTTATAGGACTATCTACCTTGGCCTCATCTTCATCATTGGTGGGTGCCTTAGAATAAGAAAGGATAGACATGAGTGCTCCTTGACATGGTTGTTTCATACATGCTTCACTTCAACTCATCATTACACTTTTGAGAAGTATACATTTGATAGTTCAATGATCCAATTGATTCTACCAATTTCTCAAACATTTTTGAGATGCATCATACCTCAAAAGGTAGTTTGCCTTCAAGTAGTCCCCCAAATGTTCTGGAATCACCATTTTCTTTCAAATATATAGCTCCATTTGTTGTAATTCGAATACTAGGTCTTGGAGTTTACGAACACCATTGTCATCTTTTTGGTCAATTCTGGACATCAATAAAATTTGTTTACAACAATTTACATTTTAAATTTTAGTCAATTCTGGACATCCATAACTAGGAGTTCCCTTGTTTACAACAGTTTATATATTACCCATTGATATATTCTACACCAAATATCAAGGAGTATTTCCAAATCTTTGATCTTGAATACCCTTGTTAGAAAAAGGCATTAAGCACTCAACAACATGACTGGGACACCTGTAGTAGCTACTATGTCCATGTTCAATTAGTGATTCTCATTATGATGTGGACACATAAAATTGTAGAGAAACAGAGCAAGATGAGTTGGTGGATGAGCAACATTTCAAAGGGATAATGTGGCAAAAGGCCAATTCCATTTCTAGTTCCATGAAGAAGGTGAGCATTGCATTTTAAATATAGCCACACATGGGTTGCTTGAACCATTGTCAAAATCTTGTGGTTCCCTGCAACTTCATTTTTTATAAAAAAATTCTTTAGGTTTGAGTAGGTTACTAACCTTCCTCGTGTGGGGATGGTAGGTATCTTAGAGCCTTCACGAAGTCTGTAGAACTAGATTTTTCTTTCTTCATCCAGCTTGCATCCCAAATATACCATTCCTTTGAACTTGATTACAACACCACCAAAATCTATATGCTTTGTTTTCGTTTCATTTTTTTGTCTCATGCATGGCTGACAGAGGCGCATACTCAGGGTACTTTCTGCTCCAACTCTTGTTGAGAGATGGCTATGAATATGTTTCGTTTTCTAACATGATTTAGGCAACACAACATTCTCATTTCTTGTATTTCTTCATTAAAAAATTGTTGCAACAATCTATTTCTCAAATCTTGGTTGCAGATCTAAAGAGGAATTTCTTGGAAAAATTTAAGATTTCATCCTAGAGTGAAGGTTATATACTTTTGTAACCTTCAGAAACATTTCAAAACCTTAAGGCAACAAGGATTGCAGGGTTTCAGATCTACATGTGATTTTGAACCAAAATAGATTCCTAGGAGTGTCCCAATTGACCCCATAGCCCAATGTACCCAAATAAGGCACTGGAACTCACTTCTACAACCATCCCATTTGTCATCTTAACTAAACTTTCGCAAGGAACAGATCTGGATATTTTAATGAATATTTGACTCAGATCTGTTTTGGATAGGGACGCCCTCCACTCATAATTCTAGACCTCTAGAAAGGGTGAACTCACTCCTGGGGCACACAAGTATGTTGGATGAGATAGGGATCAAACTTGAGAACAATAGACTTGCATCAATGTTACCTACCAACTGCTGGAAACCCTGAAAATGCCAAAATTATATATGAGATGTGATAAAAATTCATAACTATGGTTGTTCTAAGTCTGAAATGGGTAATATCCTATAGGATAACCAAAAAGTTTGAAGGGGAGAACTCAAAGCATCTTGCAAACATTCTTAGAATTTCGCCCAGGATCATCTTAGCTTGTGTATTGGCTTAGAGGTTAGGGTGGTCTATCAATTAATTTCTGTGATACTTGCCTGGACTGATTCTTGTTCATCCTGCTATGAATAATCATGCTCAAACAAACTTGAGACAAAGACCCCTATGACAGTCTTTTCATGCCACAAAAATTCCTCGGCCAGTGCACATATCATCTAGCATGGTAAGATTCTAAGAGGATGAATCTACCACACCTAAAACTGATTCATTTTGAATCCAGAATTTAAGAGGGTGGGCTTATACAAGCTTGCATGAAGACTATTTGATTAAATGCATAAATGCACAAATTCATTGTCTGCATAATAGCTTTTACAGGAGGTGATTTATCAGCCCTGTTTGTGCATGATGAAGATGATTTATCAGCCTCCTTAATTTTTGTTTATTTATTCCTTACAAGTGCTTGGAAATACTATTGCAACACTCCTTATACTGATCCCATACAACCTTGACACTTGCACCCTTGTTCATGGAAAAATATGCATTGAATAATATTTCAAATAGAGGGCTATAATAAAGCTTAAACCTGATATACTTTGAGACACAAAAAAATACCCTCAAGGTTGAATTTGTAAATATTAGCAATTTTGGGAAGTCTGAGTCAGCCAAATATCATAAATAATAGACATTATTTGGTACCATTGCCGACAAAGAGAATACTGCCAAAGAAGTTGGCATAAAGAATGTGTAACGGAGGTAAGTACAGGATTTTTAAATTCATCTTAAGAAATCGATATTTCCCATAATATTGAGCTCATTATGGCATAAAGACAAGAACTTCAAATAAAGAAGGAAAAACTTATGGCCATGCTTGATGAGGTGCACACTTTCTCCTACAACCATGAGATGGCTTTTCATGTTAAGATAAAATTATCTATAGAATATAAACTTGCAAATTTTTTATGCTGCCAATGGAAAGGTGAAATGCACCCAAAAGATAGTTATGAGTTTGCATCAATTAGCCTTCAGTTTTAATAGGAAGAAAGACATTATGCTGAATCCTTTCAACTAGTCACTTTGATATCTAGACTGGGTTACATGGTAATGGACAATTCTGTTATAGTATGAAATGCATTAATGGTAGATTATGTTTTATTCCTTTCATACTAAAGAGGTTATTAGTGTAGAAGCAATTTTTGTATGTTTGTTTTTCCTAGGAAGCTATGCTACTATTGTAATCTCATATTACTCCAAAAAGTTAAATCCCCACAGGGAATGGCATGCATATCATTTGGTACATAGACGGCCAAACCTTTTCAATGGACTCAATTATGTAGAATAGGTTTTTATGCAAAACAATTTTGTGCTGGATGATCCAGGTTTTAGTCTCTTAATGACTGGAATTTAAGTATCTAGGCTTTGATCGATGAATCTCATTCATGATATATGATATTCAGTGCCAAACTCCTAGTAATGAATATCACTTATAATAGGGCATGTACACTGAGAAACGATTCTTAGTGCAATTGATTGACACACGATCATGTTCAGGCACTTTCTATTTACTCTGTTTGCATTAAAGTTGTTCCATCGCGAATTGATGTACTCTGAGTCATGAAACCCATATTTTAGTTTCCTTGGTTGCTATGGCTTTTTGTCCTTTTATGATTCCCTTCTTCGAATACGTGATAAAATACCATACTTCTAGGTCTTTCTAAATAATTTTATTCTATTGATTATATGAGCCAAGAATTTGTGGCTAGAACAATTCTTTAGGAGTTTTATTGTATGCTAGGATGCTCTTTTTTATTCTATATATTTCTACACAAATTTTAATGGAGGTATCAGTAACTATCATATCTTTTCACCTACATTTTTGGATGTCGCCAAGGCTAGCTAGACAAGCATTTTTCTCTTGCAGACTTCTTGTTTCAAACTGTGATTTAACAAGTACAACATGTTGAAATCATGGTGTTTTCATGATTCCAATGCGAAGCTTTGTCATAGTTCTAATCTATTACCTATCAATTCAAGATTCCAAAAGAAAATCCAAAGTTGTCAATAATAATTGCCAAGAGAAAAGTAAGATCGAGGAAACAAAAAAATTTACAATCAAAGTTTGGCAAGCCTCTCAACAATTAGGTTTCCCTCCCTATTGATGATCATTTCAAACTCAACATGAGGCAAGAACCATGATTTGATAGGTAGATCAGGTTAAAATAATGGAAGGTGGGTGCAAGAACCCTGTAAGGTGGGTGCCTATGAGCTCAAGTAATGCCCTTGCCTAAATTTCCTAATGCTAGATGCCATCTTTTTTTCTCTTGTCAACTGAATTGGCAAGATGATATTACATGCTACTGTGATGAAATGCAAACATTTTTTCAAAGAATCGGTTAATTTACAACCAAAGAAGCAAGAGAACCATCCAAATATTGAAAAACAATGCTAAGTACCAAACCTTTCTCCCACAAAGAATGGAACAATACTCTGTCTAGTATGCATATCTCATCTTTCCATTATTACCATTTCAAAAGTTATTGTATAAATGGTATTTAAATATAGCATCTCAACATATGGTAAATTATAGTTCTTTAGTTGAGATTATTTCGTCAAGAATCACTATTTCAGAATAAATGGTATTTAAATATCAACATTATGCAGAATCCTTTCAACTAATCACTTTGATATCTAGACTCAATTACGTGGTAATGGACAATTTTGTTATAGTATGAAATGCATTAATGGTAGATTATGTTTTATTCCTTTCATACTAAAGAAGTTATCAGTGTAGAAACAATTTTGGTGTGTTTTTTTTTCCTAGGAAGCTATGCTACTATTGTAACCTCATATTACTCCAAAAAGTTGCATCCCCACAGGGAATGACATGCATATCATTTGGTACATAGACGGCCTAACCTTTTCAATGGACTCAATTATGTGGAATAGGTTTTTATGCAAAACAATTTTGTGCTTGTTGATCCAGGTTTTAGTCTCTTAATGGCTGGCATTTAAGTATCTAGGCTTTGATCGATGAATCTCATTCATGATTTATTATATTCACTTCCAAACTCTTGGTAATGCGGATCACTTATAATAGGGCACGTACAATGAGAAGTGATTCGCAGTGCAATTGATTGACACATGATCATATTCAGGTGCTTTCTATTTAGTCTGTTTGCATTAAAGTTGTTCCATCACGAATTGATGTACTCTAAATCATGAAACCCATATTTCAGTTGCCTTGGTTGCTATGGATTTTTGTCCTTTTATGATTCCCTTCTTTGAATGCATGATAAAATACCATACTTCTAGGTCTTTCCAAATAATTTTATTCTTTTGATTATATGAGCCAAGAATTTGTTGCTGGAACAATTCTTTAAGAGTTTTACTGTATGCCAAGATGCTCTTTTTGATTCTATATATTTCTACACACCTTTTAATGGAGGTATATGTAACTATCATATATTTTCACCTAGATTTTTAGATGTAACCAAGGCTGGCTAGACAAGCCTTTTTCTCTTGCAGACTTCTTGTTTAAAACTGTGATTTAACAAGTACAACAGGTTGAAGTCATGGCATTTTCATGATTCCAATGCACAGCTTTGTCATAGTTCTAATCTATTACCTATAAATTCAATATTCCAAAATAAAAGTTTCTGTTTTCGATAATAATTTCCAAGAGCAAAGTAAGACCAAGGAAATAGAATAATTTACAATCAAAGTTTGGCAAGCCTCTCAACCATTAGGTTTCCCTCTCTACTGATGATCATTTCAAACTCAGCATCAGGCAAGAACCATGATTTGATAGGTAGAGTAGTTTAAAATCATGGAAGGTGGGTGCAAGAACCCTGTAAGGTGGGTGCCTCTGAGCTCAAGTAATGCCCTTGCCTAAATTTCATAATGTTAAATGCCATCTTTTTTTCTCTTGTCAACTGAATTGGCAAGATGATATTGCATGCTACTGTGATGAAATGCAAACATTTGTTCAAAGACTCAGTCAATTTACAACCAAAGAAGCAAGAGAACCATCCAAATATTGAAAAACAATGCTAAGTACCCAACCTTTCTCCCACAAAGAATGGAACAATACTCTGTCTAGTATGCATATCACATCTTTCCATTATTACCATTTCAAAAGTTTTTGTATAAATAGTATTTCAATATAGAATCTCAACATATGGTAAATTATAGTTCTTTGGTTGAGATTATTTCATCAATAATATGCCATCATTTTTGTTTTCTTTTCCACCATTTCCCCTTATTCTTAAAATTCATCTCTACACAAAGCAATCAAGAAAAGAAGTAAAAAGGGTAAGTATATTTCACATAAGATTAAAGACTTCTCTTAGCTGGTGATAAGGGGTGCTCCTAAGCACCTTAACTATCCTTGTGGATTATCATACTAATACCAATAAATACATTTAATCAATAAGCACCAATACACTGTGACAAAGGAGCCTCAACCAAACTAGTATCAAGATATCAGATCAACTAGTAACACAAACAAGTTTTGGCCAAACTATAAAAACTAGTTTGGCTGTGGCGAATATACCAAAATATATAAAAACTATAAACTACGATGAACTTCAAAGGAATTGAGTTTTGTCATCTTTTACTGACCATATCTGTCCCAACCTTACCAATTACAATTGGCAAATCAAAATGGCATAGGTAATATTGAAATCCCAGTGCATTCCAGACAAGATAACTTAAAAGGTTTATTTGATTTTTATTTAGTCATATATGAAGCACTGATTATCTTCATGGTTTGAATCCAGGTTCCTTTACAATAGTCACAGGGCAGTTTGTGTTACTTATAACATAATTACTTACACTTCCAAGGAAAACCCTGCAATACAAAATTGAACCATCATAAATCAAACACTAACTCAAGTGTACCTAAGTATGGTAGCCAAACTTGTTGGAATAGTATGGTGCTTGAGATCAGCCACGACGAAACCCCCTATAGAGATTTTTCCCTATTGGAACTTAGTGCACTAACATGCAGTGCCTACTATATATTTAGTAGCGTACTTCATTGGTGTGCTATCCAACAATTAATTACAAATGCAGTGCCTACTATATTTCAGTAGGGTACTGCACTAGTGTGTTATCCAACAATTAATTGAAAAGGATAATTGTGAAGAATCTGTTGGATTACTGAGAGGGGGGTGAATCAGTAATAGAGCAATTTAACCATATAATCCAAGTGTTATATCAATGAAGCATTATTATCCAATAACTGCAGAGTAAATAAGCAATGAACAAATGAACAATCATACACATACACA
>SNQJ01S0003988.1:263801-278660 GCA_010110895.2 Picea sitchensis | reverse complement strand
ATAATATGTGAGACAAATTTTCTCTCACAAATATTAATCATTTAATTACAAGTGAATAAAAATAATGCATGAGTTATTAAAACTCATAAAATGAATAATTAAATGCATGAGCACTTCATAAAGCATTTATCAAACTAATATGAAAAATGCATGAAGTATTTTTCCCACAAATGCATAATTAAATGCATGGGAAATATAACCCAAGAAAGCATCATTTAAACACTTTTGTCGCCACCTTGAAATCAACATGGCGCTAAGTTCTTTCATGTGCGGAGATCCATTCGGATCAAGGAGCCTGGGTATGGCCAAAATTCCAAGTGGAAGGTTAGCCCTACTCCAGTTCTCCGGTAGATCTGCGTTCGATGCTACAAAATTTGAATGCCTCTCATATTTGTCGAAGCAATTGATAAGAATGAGGATGACGGTGACTGCCCTCACCATTAAGACTGATCTCTTAGTGCACTAGTGATCCATTCTATTCGCTCACTCAAGGGGCCTCGTCCGCTGGTAATGGCCCCACGGGCTCGTTCCCATTTTAATGGTGAAGGGATGGTGGCCGGTGGCTAATATTTATGGCACAACCTGGCGTATTTTCGCGTATCCTTTCTTCACGATGTGGCACCCCATCTGGGGGTTGGATATCCCTGTTGGCTAAGGTTAGACACTGATCTAAGATATCTGAGTCTTCAGAGGTGTGGGCCTCCCAACAGAAGTGTTTGTTCTCCATTGTTGCTCCTTCATTTGCCAAGCAGTCTGCTACCCTGTTTGCTTCTCTTTTCACGTGGGAGGGTGTGATGTCGAGGTTGGTTCTAAGGAGGCTTCCAAAATCCTCTAGAAACCTGGAGAGGTGCCAATTGGGTGAGATTTTAAACGGATTACCCCCATGGAGGATATTGATGATTAACTGAATAAAAATTTGTGAGTCCCCCTCCAAGATGAGCTTGTGATGATATATGTCAGTTGCTACTTGGAGACCTTACAATAGGCTTGTTAGCTCTGGCGCATTATTTGTTGCTTCCCCCAAGAAACCTACAATGAGATAGAGGATCTCTCCATTGGAGTTTCTGAGTGTAGCTCCATAGCCCACTGGTCTCGGATTTCCTTTGGAAGCCCCATCGAAGTTTATCTTTATGAAATCTATTGGAGGAGGGGTCCATATGGTTGGGCTTCTATGCTGATGTTTGGGCTTCTCTATCATTGGTTGATTGATTAGGTTAGGCTTGCAGCTTTGGATAATGCATTGCTCCTATGGGTTGCAGTTTAGGTCTGCTGCTTTCCAAGGTTTGCTTCTTACAGTTTCCTTGATCAATGAAACTATTTTTTCCCAGGTTGTGTCTGGAATGGAGGCTTTGGACTGAAATATTCTTTTGTTTCGTTCTTTCTAGATTTGCCAAAGAGTAAATCCTCGTAGAAGTTGCTAGATGTGGTTTAGTAGGGGATTTTTGTAGGTGATCGAGTCACAATTCTCTATTGTGTCATTGATGTTGTTCTTGTTTTGATTGGAACGACACATTATTTGGGCTCCTTGGTCCTAGATCTTTTGGCTAAAGTGACATCCATTGAAAAGATGTTCTTTGGTTTCCTCTTGCTGGCAGCATAAGACGCATAAGGAGGGTCCAATAAAGCCTCTTTTCCTGAGGTTGTCCCAGGTTAGGACTTGATTGTGTGCAATAAGACATAGGAAGGTGGCTACCTTGGGCCAGAATGTGGGGTTCCAGACCTTGTTCCATATGTTTTACTTGTTCTGATTCTAGTGGTTGCCTTGCAGATAGGAAGCTTCCTTGATTGAGAAAGTGCCAGTTGTGGAGTTCCCCCATCTAAGAATGTCCAGACCTTCTCTGTTGGGGATTTTTCGGTGACTAGCATAGTGTTGTCAGGCTTTCAAATTTAAGTTCTCTGGGGCCCCCAGGTCCTGACTAGAGGTTTTCCATCGACGCCATTCCTGTCTTTGTTCCTCGGGTTTCCAGAGGTCTTTCACCCTTAGAAAAGTGTCTTAGTTTAGAGCTTGTTTGAGGGGGTTTAGCTCTTCTAGGTCACTTAGGGGTTTGAGTTGTTTCCACGAGTCTTTCCAGAAAATAACGCTTTCTCCATTTTGGACTTCCCAGAAAACATGGTTTTGTACCAGATCATGGTTTTGCCAAGCTATGTTCCAAATGTTGGAACCTTGTAGTCGAGCATTGTGTATAATAAGTTGATTTTCTGGTGTGAGGGGGACGTACTTTTGTTTCTAGATTTGCGCCCAAAGAGCTGTTGGAGTTTTTAACCATCTCCACCAGATTTTGGCTCCCATTACTTGATTGAGTTTCCCTGGATCTCAGAGTCCTAGCCCTCCGAGGCTTTTTGGTGTGCAAATTTTGTACCAACCTACTAGCACCCATTTCTTGTTAGGTTGGTGCCCATGCCAGAGGAAATTGTGCTGAAGATTCCTTTTGGCCTTGATGACCTGTTTATGAGCTTCTAATGCAGTGAAAAGGTAGGTAGGTAGAGCTTGTAGGACCGATTTGAGCAGGACCAACCTATATGCGATGTTGAGCGGTCTGAAAGTCCAGTTGCTTAGTCTGTTGGAGATGGAAAGAAGAAGGTTGTCCTAGGAGATGGATCTTGCTGTTGCGCTTGTTAGAGGAATGCCTAAGTAGTTGGATGGAAGGGAGCTATTGGGGATTCCCAGGAGTCTAGATATGTGGAGCTGGACTGCTACCGGGGTGTTGAAGAAGTAGAGTTTGGACTTGTCTAGTTTGAGAGTCATGCCTGAAGCTTCTGTGAAATCTGAGAGGATGGAGTTGAGCTTGCTAGCTTCTTTGGCAGTTGGGGAGTTCATGAGTAGGGTGTCATTGACAAATTAACTGTGTGAGGGCACTGGTTGGATATTGTAGCGTCCCATAGATTTCACCATAAGTACGAACAAGAAGGGAAAAAGGGGGTCCCCTTGTCTGATACCTTTGGACGGTGATAAAGGCTGGGATGGGACCCCATTAACTAGGATGGAGAAGAAGGCTGAGGAGGTGATATTTAAGATCCAGTTCACCCAATGTTGATCGAATCTGAAAGAATCTAAGATGGTCCAAAGGTATTGCCAGCTTGCCTTGTCAAAGGATTTTGAAAGGTCGAGTTTGATTAACATACCTAGAGTTTTTCATTGACTTGAGGGAGTGGATGACCTCGTGAGACAGAATGACGTTGTCCATGATTTGTCTTCATTCTACGTACCCAGCCTGTTCCTTGGAGATGACGTGGGTCAGAATGGGTTTAAGGCGATTGGCCACCACCTTTTTTATGATTTTGTAAATTACATTGCAGAGAGCGATGGGTTTGAACTGTTTGGGATTTGTGACCCATTCCTATTTAGGGATGAGGGTGAGAAAGGTGTCGTTGAGGGATGTGAGGACTTGGTCTGATGCTCTCGATTTCTCTGTGGAAGAAATCTGTGATGGAAGAAATCTTTGGTGAACCCATCCAGGCCTGGGGCTTTCCTAGGGGCATAGCTTTGGTGGCTTGATCCACTTCCTCTTGTGTGATGGGTCGTATTAGGGATGCGTTTTGTTCTAGGGATTACTAGAGAGGGTATGTGTCTGGTAACTCTTGTGATGGTTGCAGTTTTGTGCTCCCTAGTTTTCGTTAGGAGGTCGCGGTAGTAGTTGTTTAGCTCTGCTTCTATCTAAGAGTGTTCTCTGATTGGATTTCCCTGGTCATCCTCTAAGTGAGTAATTTTGTTGATGTGGCGGCAATGCACCATTGCTCTATGAAAGAATTTTGTATTCTTTTCCCCTTCTTTGAGCCATTGTACCCTGGATTTTTGTTTCCTCAAAATTTCCTCTTGCCTTCTTCTCTCTTCTAATTCCGCTTGGAGCTCCGCCTCCTCTTTCATTAGTTCAGTAGTTTGGGTTCCTAAGATGAAGATTTTTTGTATCTCCAAAAGTTTATTTTCTATGTCTTGAATGCTTTGGAGTATGTTTCCAAAGCTGTTCTTATTCCAGTGTTTCAGTGACTGCTTGAAGTTTTTGAGGTGTTGCTAAAATTTGTACATGCTAGTTCCATGATCTATTTCCACCTGTTCCCACCAAGATTTTGCAAGATGATGGAAGTCTGGGTGTGAGATCCATAATTTCTCGAATCAAAAGGGTTTGTATTTAGGTGTTTCCCCTGTTTCTAGATTGAAGATAATCGGCCAATGGTCCGACCCAACTTTAGAGAGAATAAGACTTTCCATGTAAGGGGGTTCTTCCATTAGTTCTTGAGCCACAAGGAAGTGGTATAGACGGCAAGCAATATGTTGGTTTCCTAATCTACGATTGGACCAGGTGAAGGTGCCATTGCTATTTTCTATGTCTACTAGCTTTAAATGTTCAATGAGGGTTTTGAACTTACCTCTGTCTTGTTCAAGTCTCTTGCTTCCTCCTGTTTTTTCCTCCAATGACAGGATCATGTTGAAGTCGCCTCCTAAGATACAGTTGCATGTTGTCATAAGAGTTTTGATTAGGGCTAGCTGCTCTAGAAGTTTGTCTTTTTCCTGTTGGCTTTGGGGGCCATAAACATTTGTGATAGCCCCCTCCTGATTCGAGCCTGTGACATTGAAGTGGGTTGTTATTGTACCTATAGTTGAGAAGGATCTACTTAAAGTGATGTTACCCGGGTTCTAGAGGATAGCCAGACCCCTTGAGGCTCCTGTGGAGTCTGTTAGCACAAAGTCACATCCTCTCCAAATACGCTGGAAGATGGTTTCAGCTTCTGCCCCCGCACATTTGGTTTCCTGTAACATTAGGATGTCTGGGTTTTCTTCTTTGATGCAGTCTCAGAGGATCCTTTGTTTGGATCAACCATTATGTCCTCTAATGTTCTAGGTAATGATATTCATCATTATGAGGGTGGTTTTGGGTGGAGGTATCCCTCCAAGAGATTATGGATTTGCCCTGAGTTTATCATAAGGTTGCCCGCCTCCTTGATAAGTTGATACGCTGTTTTCCACCCCCTTCTTTTGTTCTCACGGAGTACTCTTTTCGAGCCTGAACCTGAGTCTATGGCTATACCTAGGTGTGCTGCGGATCCTTCTGAAGAGTTAAGAAAAACCTTGTGTACCTTGCAGAGTTGTTCTTTAGGAAGGGTCTGCAGATCCTTTTGATTTAGGGCCTCCTCAATCTTTTCCAAATTGATGCCCGCTAGATCTCTATCATCCAGCTGCATTGGGATGTCTTTGTCGGCGTCTCCCCTTTCTTCTGTGTAGATTTCACGATTTGGGTAGGGGGGGGGAGGGTTTTGGTTCTTACCTTTGACCTGTTGTGGTTCCTTGTGTGGATCTTAGATTTCCTCATCTTCTGGTAGCTGGTTCAGAATCTCATAGGAAATTTTGGTCGAGATTCTTGATCTAGGATCTGGGATATGCTTCCTTGGAGGGATTTTATTTTTGGCCGTGACTATGGTGAAGCCATCTTTCTGTGTGGTGTCACTTGCTTTGGTCTCTTTCTTATTTAGAGGGCAGTCTCTGTAGAGGTGGCCATGTTCATGACATTTTCTGCAGTAGAAAGGGATGTGTTCATAGTCTAGTGTTTATTGCCAGGCTTCATCCTGGTATTCTAGTGTGACCGCTCCCGGTAGGGCCTTAGAAATATTCATATAGACACAGATTCGGGCGTATGAAGTGTATTTCATTTACTTTGTAGCTTTTGATGTTTTGATGTATTGACCCACTGTATTTCCTATGCCCATGAGAATCTCCTCCAGCCAGAACTCTTGTGATAAGGAGTAAAGGTGAATCCAGATTGGAGCCATTGTGAAGTCCTCCTTGTCTGGGCTGAATATTTTAGTCCAAAATCGCAAGAATAACCCTGCTGAGTTGTAGAAGTACATCCCATTCTCAAAGATTCGGTCTCTGTCTTCTGGGTTGTACAAGATGATTGTGAAGAAGCCTTTGGAGCTGAGTTGAACCTCATAGTCTCTTGTGGGGTTCCACCAGTGTTTTATCCATTTGTTTAGATCTCTTTCGGACGGCCACAGACCCAAAAAATTTCCAATGAGGGCATTCTCTCTCATGAATTGTGTGTGTTCCCCTAATCTTGTTGAGCTTACGAGGTATCTCGACATTTTGTCCATTTGTGGAATGGATTTACCGGGCTCCCACCCCCGAGGTTCTTTTGGATGGGACGTGCTAGCTTCCATCTCCATTTCCTTCCTGAGTCCTTGTTCTCTGGCAAGAAGTTGATTGTGTAGCTGGAGAGGCGACTTGAATGAGGGGCGTTTTTCTCTTGTGCCTGATTGATCATTGGTTGAAATATTGTTGTACGAGGGGGGTTTCCCCGCTCTTCTGTATTCATTCTTGCGTATCAGGCAGGGTCAGTCTGTGCCCGTTCGCAGCAGGTGGTTCACTGTGCCATGGCTTGAATCTATCATGTAGTGAGCTGTGTCGGACTGAAAAATAGGGTTTGTCCATATCCATGTGCTCCTCTACCGATGTGTAGGGTTTCTCATTGATGGCATTCACCAGCTGGTTAATTATTAATAGATAAGTGTTTTTGTTATTTTTTTATGTTATTCCGCTATGCAAATTGTTTATATGAATGTTTTGTGTTTGTTGTTTGATTGAATAGTTTCATTCCTATTTTAACATATGTTTTTAGATGCATTTAGAAATGTGGTATCACTCAAATGGGTATATTTATGTTTGATATGGAGATAGTAAGATACAAAAATTTAGTTAGCAATAAATATTAATATTTCAAGAGTTTCCACACATAATGTTGCTTAGTTGGGTGTTGGGTACATTACAAAGTGGTATCAAATATTCTTGTTCAAACATGGACTATGTATATGCCAAGAACCAATGTGAATTTTGAAAACAATTATTGTTACATTTTTGTCTGTGATGAATTTGGGGGAAAATAGTGAAATATTAAAGAGAAATTCCTCAATTTGTGGGAAAAATTCAAGTTTAAATGAATCTGAACTAGTTTATAGTTTCAATGGAGTCAATATGAAAAATTCCAAATCTAGATTCGACCTGCAAGGTAGAAACTTGTGTTTTAATGGTTATTTTAGTGCTAGGTAGAGTTGAGTGAATCAACGGTTGAGATCATGTTTTATATTGAGATCAACGACTTAGATTCGTTAAGATAAATTTAAAAATTTATAAGGTTTCATCCATTTGGAAGGTTGAACAGATCAATGACCAGTGTTAATTTTCAGGGGTTCGGGAAATGGATAAAATCAACGGTCTAGATTATTTTCAGTCATCTGGGAATTGAAGTTGATCAATGGTCAAGATCATCTTGGATGATAGGTCGATGGTACAGATTGACCTGGGTTTTGATAAAAATAAATTATTATTATTGAATTTCAACAATAGAATTTGTCGATGGACTATGGTTGAATAAACAAGTTTGGAAAAAAATTTGGTTCGAGCAAAATAATTATTCGATCATTGATGGATGATGTTTGAGGATTGACACATTTTGGAAAAACAATTCATGAATCCAAAAGAAATCTTAGATGACCAATGGTTGATGATCGGGAATCGGTAGATTTGGGAGAAGTTTGATACATCAATGGTTGATATCATTTCTTGATGGTAGATCGACAATCCAAATTTATCATGGATTTCAACGAAATTTTCTAAGTGTCGGAGTTGGCTGAACAAACTTTTCGATGGCTAATGGGGAGATGTTTTAGCATCGACAAAATTGATGAAGTGTTTTAGTTTCCAACATAAATCGTCAATAGGATGATGTTTTGATGGTTGAGTATCGATTGATTGAGCGAATCATTTGATCAAGCAATAGGAAGCATCGATGACCGATGCACCGATGGTCAAGCATTGAATGAATTGGTGATGTTTTTGGGTAGTCCAAGAGAAATGTTCAATGATCGATGATGGAAATAGGGTGATGATGTGTCATTCCAAGTCATCATTCTCATGCATCATGAACTAATGTTTTCCTCTAATCAATGTAATTGTAACCCTGATTGTAAAGGGGTGTGTTTTGTGCATTTTTAATCCCACTAATAGAAAATTGGGGTTGTGCACACCACTCCATGTTCCTTCTCATCCTTGGAAGAGTATCTCCTTGGAATTTGTAGGGGGGTTTCCTATTTCAAAAATGGGTCATCATTACATTCATGTAGTAGTGGATAGGTTTAGCAAGACATGTGTCTTTATGCTATGTAACAAAATGATCATTATCGAGTGAGCTTCTCACCTTTTCTTTCAACATGTATGGGTCCATATTGGAATGCCCACAGTCATTATTTCGGATCGAGAAATTTGATTCCTTGGGAAGGTTATGTGGAGATTGATGGAAACCAAGATGAAGAGGAGGATTGATTTCCATCAACGGACTGACGATCAAAAAAAGGTTGCAGGAAAAACAATGGTTCAGTTGCTTCAAGGTTACCACAACAAACATCTCGAGTTGTGGGATAATCAGATACATTATATTCAAGATGTACTCCTCACCATATTGGAGAGAATTGGCACCAATTCCTTTCGATATATACCACCGAATATACAAATATAATTAGTTGTAAACATGAAACTTTATCAGCCTCCAATGATCATGGATCAATAGGGGAACGTTTTAGTACCATTAGTGGATGATTTTTCTCTTGAGTAGTTGGAAGATTTCAAAAAAGATATCATCCTAGAAATAAGGACGAGGACTTCATGTAGGGGTGATCCTCGAGTGGTCTTGAAGGGAACACATCCAAGTAGATCACGGTGGATCAAGAAAGAGAAACTGAGGGAGTAATTCCCTCACCTTCCTAGTGATTGATGTTTCATTTAGGTCATCATGAAAGAATGTTAAAAGTTGATGAGACAACAATTACGTTTAAAGGATATGAAGCCAAAATATTCCCGAAGGAACGAAAAAATGGACTAGAACTTTTGCAGGAATATCTTGAAGATCCGACAATGATGCCTGAAGACCTATCTAATATTCAGGTCAGTTTACTAAAAAACCCTTATCGAGAGATAACATGTATTTTCTCCAGAGTGACAATTAAAGACTCTTCAAAAACTATTCTTCTATTGTGTCTTTATATTTTACATTTTGTAGTTCATGAACAAGCAATTTTCGACTGGGAAAAGATCATTTTTGGAGAAATCTCTTTGCAATTATCAAATTTCAAGAAAAAAAAGATATTTAATATGTTTTCATATTTAATATTTTTTATCACCTATTATCATTTTTTTAGGAGTTTGAGTGTGGGCAGACAAGTTTTCTATAAAATTGGCCCAATTCCAATGTGGTACCAACCCTTATGAAACCAAAAGGTTACATATAATTTTGATGAAGTTTATAATGAATTTGTGTCTTCATTTAAGAAACTTATTTTTGGGTCAAAAAAATACATACTATCCTTAGAAGCATCAACTTTCCTAGACAAAAAAGGGGAGCATTGAAAGTGTGGAACACTATAGTGTTGTTATAATCTATTGTTCTCGTGAAAGGCCTCTTTTTCTCCCATATTATGTTCCTAATAAAATAATTTTCATAGAGGTTTCCATACAATAAAGATTTTGGGTACATTTATTTCATGATAAAATAAATAAACAATGCATTTTAGAGGTATTTCAAAAAATTGATGAATTTGCACCTTAGTTGGACCAATACAGTTTAAAGTTTGGAGAATAAATCAGGGGGTTTCACCCCAAAAACATTTATTGGACCATATGACATACGTTGGTTTTAGTATTTCACTTTATAATACATTTTTATTTGGAGAAGAGGAGGGCGATAGTCAAAACCCACAAGCAATATTTGCTTAAATAAACTAGAGGATATCAAGACTATAATTAGTACTACATATCAACATAAACAAAGGGTAAGAGTAGTTAATGAAAGGATTACTCATTCTCCCAATGTTTCACAAAGAAAAGACCCACGAAAACAAAGTTTTCAATTAGTGGAACAAGATAAAAAGAAGTCTTTGACCAATAATTCCAATGATGGAGGTGCCAAAAATATCTTAAGGGAAATTTGGAGCAATCCTATGTTAGAAATAGGTAGAGGGGATCGCACCTGAAGACAAGGTTTTCCTTGAAGACATGGATCTGGATGTTGATATAAAAATATAGAATTTATCGATGACAAGAAGAGACTTCAAGAAATAAAGGAAGTAATAGATGAAATGGAAACTCAAGAACAATACTTTTCAGAAGAAGAAACTTTCATAGTACAAAATGCTCTGTTTGATAAAAGTACTAAAAAAATAATTTTCAAAAGACTCCATTCAAAAACTAAAAGGATTCAAGGAAAATGCAATTGACAGTTAGATCTCAATGGTGTACCACCTTCTATAATTGATTGTATCCACAAGGCTACATGAGAAGCACTTGAAATGTCAGTTAATGAGATGGAAAATAAAAACACCAATTTGAAAGAAAGAATCAAAGAATTGGAAGATGCATTGATGCCACCTCTAGTACTTGCAAGTCCACTCACCACTATGAAGCAATGGAAGAATTTGGTTGACACACTAGAGTCTAGTTCAAAACTATAAGGGACATCAATCTTACTTGTAGCTATAAGACAATATATTGGAAAAAACATTCAAAAAATAATGGCTCTAATTCTTGAGATATGGGAGTTAATGAACAATTTTATTGCTTTGGCATCGAAAATAGAAAATTTGAAACAATACCTAGAATATGATTTGTAAAATGGTGAAGGGTTTTATAAAGAGGCCATCATTACTTTTATGATTAAAGTTTCAAATACAACGAAGCATAAAAAAAAGGAAGAATACTTATCCTCCCCATTTCACATTAAACAATTAAAGGCTTGTTGGATTAAAAGAATTAAATGTTTAATTAAATAAATGTTGGATGATATTGATACTCTAAGTGTCAAAAGGGATGAATTTTATTTAAAATTAATTGATTTGGACTTAGTTGCAACTACAGGAGAGGTTGATGACACAAAAATCATTTTAAATTATGTATTTATGACTAAGGAACAATTTGAGGAAAAATTAGAATCATTAAAATCTACATCCGTAGAAAAGTTCAATGGATTAATGAAATACTCATAATTTGAGGTAGAAAGTTGGTTAGTGGATCGTGTGGACAAGAATGGGGATACAAAATATATATTACATCAAGTTTCAATTGACTACCAAGACATAGAAGATTCATTTTTTGATCAAGACTGAGACAAGAGGTAATTGTCTCTCCCATGAGGGATTATGTTGACAACTGGTTAAAGCAAGCTTTAATAAAATTAAATGAAGAAAATAAAGAAGTGGAGGTTACAACTGGTCCAGGAACCACAAATTAGGAAAATAAAAAAGGAATATTGGCAGGAAAAAAATGAGAGAGAATCCATCATATTGAGTAAATTGATCACATCCTTCTCAATTTTTTCCTCTTTTCATTAAGAAGTCATCCATTTCTATTTATCTATCCCAAAAAAGACATAACATATTTATGATTGCTTCTATTTGTCTTCTTTTCAGGTCAAACCATGTTCCATTCTTTATTTTATGGTCCATGGGAGCCCAATCTTATTCCAATTCTTGATGAAAGCATTTTATTTTTAAGACTATTGAAAACTATATTTAATTTTTTTGAAAAAATCTCAGCGAACTATTTTGGGGATAAACTTTAATGATATCTTTGAACTCTGAGTTTTGAGCATAAGATATTTAAAGTTTTCCTATCATATTATATTCTATTTTGAATGAAAAAACTATTTTAAATTGATCTCATATGTGGACCTTTTATCTTTCTTTCCTTGAATGTGATAAACAATAATGAAAATTGTGATGGATGTGAGAGTTATTTTGTTTTTCCTATAGTCATTATTTATTCTTGTATAATATTTTCTGCAAATGCCATATTTTTATGAGTTAATATTCATGGTACTCATCCAAGGAGTTCTTAGGTGTATGTATATTATTTTCAATTTCCAATATTTTACATTTTAATTGAGTGACAAAGATCTGGGGTATACTATTTAGTATTCTCCCATTTTCATATTATAGTTTCAACATATTCAATATTCATCTTTAAAGAAAACACAGAGGAGTACCACCCATATAAAAAAATAGGGGGGTATTTATATCCTCATAAGGTTGTTGGTTTGACCTTAAAATATTTAGACATCAACACTAGTTTAGCGATGTCTTGAAATATCTTGCTAAAGGAATGGGTCGATGATCGATGTTTGGGTCAGCATATTTGGAAAGGTGTTGTGTACAACTAAATGATTTAGTCAAATGTCGATCACCAAAAGAGTCATATCAATGGTCTAGTTCTCTTATGATTTTGATATCCATGACTCAGATTTAAAGGTTGTTATAATATAAAAACAATCATTTTCCTATGAAATTTTTGGGATTTCGAAGGTCTTGAACTTGTAGAGCTATTTTGAGGCCCTAAACAACATTTTTAGGAGTTCTAATTTTTTATAATGCAATTTTCATAGGCACAAAATAAAATATTGACAACTTATACAAAATATATTGAGGAGAGATTTCCAATGAGCTAATCTATTCACAAAACAAAACTCATGTGAGAAAGTTACAGTTGAAACAATTCAACTAAAATTTTTGTAGTTGTTTAGTTCTAGAGGGCATAAATCCTAGCTCAGAAGTTCATTTTGGGGACATGAGTAGTATATGGAAAGATATTGAACCATAGAATACATTTGTGGAGATATATTTGGAATATGGGTAAGTAAAGAAAATTGCAGGAAGAGAAAGAAGACACTTGTAGCATACATGACTAAAAATGTAAAATGGTCAAAACTTCCACGAGTCATAACTATTAGTTCGAAGTTTAGTTGAGGGTGAAATTGTGATTTATCATTCGTAAGGTAGTAGTAGACAAAAAATATTGATATTCTCTCAAAATACCAAAGGAGTTGTTGTAGGGATGCATAAACATGGCTAAAATTGCTAAGCCGGGAGAAAGCTCAAAGAGGAAAAATTTTCATTTCCATATTGTTGCAGATTTTGAATGGAGCATCAGTTTGACAATATGAGAGTTGTTGTGAATTCATTGTTATTATTATTATCTGTGTTATGTAGAAATATTTTCTTGGTTCCTAATATATTTATCTCTATATGTTTCCAAAGTTGGTGTTTGAGATTCTTAACACTAGGGAGAAAGGTGCACAAAAGGGTTAAATTAGCAATATTCAATTTCCTAGAACTTTCTGCTTAGTTCTTATAATTGAGAAAGAAAGTAGTAATTGGAAACATATTGGATAGGAGAATCCAAATATCAACTCAAAATTTAGTTTTTAGCTAGAGGATGCTCTGTTAAGCCCTAATATTGGATCATTACCCCTTAATTGGGGCATATTACATTAGAAATGTTATTTTATTTATGTCGGCTTTATTCCATTAGTTGTAATTATACCTTCTAGTCTCCTATATATACCAAGGAGACATTTTCATTTCGAATCATCTTGTACTTGAACATTTATGTGGGGTAAAAGGAGGTTGCCCCCTCGAAGAGGCTTATTATCTGAAATTATCTCCTTTTCAAGGCGTTGAGTACTTATTTTGAGGTTTTTCTATGCTATATTGATATTTGGTTCTTAACATATGGTATCAGAGCTCAAGGTCTTGGGGTTTCACTGCTACATATGAGACACCTTGGCATTTTCGATATAACATTTTTTATACAACGTTTCAGAAGGAATGGCTTGGAGGATATTTAGTATATGGATCAAGGTACGTTGGGGTAAAATTTTATCTCCTGAGGCCTTATAATTTCGGAGATACATCATGTGAAATATAGGGTTCTGGAATGATCCTGAACTGAGTCACTGCTAAATTTTCATTATAAAAATGTTTTTGTAACGTTTCAGACCCTAAAATTCATAGGATATTTACATAAATTAGTAAGGTATCTGTTGTAAAAATTTCAGCTTCTGGTTCATCTTAGATTTGTAGATACACCCTGTGGAAGATAGGGTATCTGACTAGTCCTATTGACTAGTCTCAAGAAGGTGTTCCACGTAAAAAAAATCATAACTTCTTCCTAGAATATCAAAATTGAGTGGGACTGGTTTCGTTGGATAGTGGATAGTCTGTAGTATTTCTGGTATGAGTTTCAGAATTGCATATCAATTATTTTGTGCGGGGCATGCTATACCAGTGAGATCTCCTGGAAAGGCCAAAAATCAGCAAGTTGTGGGGAAGTTACCGTAAATTCCACTTGGCACATCCAATTTTGATCAAACCTGTGGAATTGCAGAGAAGAAATATCAAAGAACTACATAAAATAAAGTTTCATACCCAGAAGGGCCAAAACTTGGGAGATACAACAGAAGAAATATTTTCTAGCAGAACCACCTCAAAATCAAGGTTCAAGAGTGATACTTGGCCAACATGCCACCCAAAAAGGGAACTTCTACACCAAATAAGCGTCCAGACAATCCTACGTGGACTCTTGATGAAGGTGAAGAAATGCGTAGGGACATAAATGATTTACAAAAGAAGATAGTAAAAAAAGATGAACTACAAGAGATGGAAGCTAAGTTGGAGGCAAATATGGATGGTTTAAAAGAGGAGATCATGGAAGTATTGAAAAATTTTGTAATAGAGAAGACACCTGAAAGTGAAAATGCATCCCATGAAATTCATGATGAGGACACAAGGAAGGTGAATCAAGAATGGATAAACTACAACTTTGGTTTGAAGACCAACCACGTTCCTAAGATCAATATAAGGAAGTTTGATGGCAAGGACCCAATCACATGGATACTTCAGATGGACCAATTCTTTGATCTACATAATGTGACACCTACACAAAATGTACAAATTGCTTCTTTATATTTTGAACCCATTCAATGTATGGTATCAATGGATTTGTTCTCGCAAATCACTCATCACTTGGACAATTTTCACGGAAGAAATGAT
>SNQJ01S0003988.1:190893-260311 GCA_010110895.2 Picea sitchensis | reverse complement strand
CGACCATACAAACAGATGTCCCTCAAGCAGGCCAAAAAGGATAATAAATTATCACCAAAGTACTATGGCCCTTATAAGGTGTTGCAAAAGATTGGTACTATGGCATACAAATTGGGTTTGTCTACATCTTCACGAGTACACTGAGTTTTCCATGTTTCATGCTTACAGAAGGTTATAGACGACAAGATCCCAGTTCAAACTATATTTCTAGAACTTGACGAGGAGGGAAAAATCATATTGGAGCCTGAAGCCATCACTAACACAAGATTTCACCAGCTGAGGAATAGATCCATTTCAGAGTATCTCATTAAATAGAGGAAACTACCAGCTGAAGATTCCACTTGGGAAGATGAGTCTTTTATACAGAGGCATCCAGAGTTACTCAAGCATTGTGGACAACACTTGTCTCAAGGGGAGGATCATGTTAAGCCCTAATATTGGCTCATTACCCCTTAATTGGGGCATATTACATTAGTAATGTTATTTTATTTATGTTGGCTTTATTCCATTAGTTGTAATTATACCTCCTAGTGTCCTATATATACCAAGGAGACATTTTCATTTGGAATCATCTTGCACTTGAACATTTATGTGGGGTAAAAGGAGGTTTCCCCCTCGAAGAGGCTTATTATATGAAATTATCTCTTTTTCAAGGTGTTGAGTACTTATTCTGGGGTTGTTCTATGCTATATTGATATTTGGTTCTTAACATGCTCAAGGAATCAAAAGGAAGGTTTTTAATGAACTTGAAGGACACCATTGACTAGAATGGGAATTTCAAGAATCCATAAATCTTGGTTCATAAATCATATTGAATAACAAGTATGTTAATTGGAAAGGTAATCCAAAGTAAAACATGATAGAAGGTATAATTTCTCTAGAGGAGCATTGTGTATGCCCATAAAGTTAAAAAAAGAAAAAGGAATTGGAATTTCAGGAACCATGTAATTACTCAATGTGAAGATGTTTCCGAATAGTGTCAAAGTTTGGAGAAAATATCCCATATGATAGAAGTGAGTGACAAAGGTGATTTTTGTGTAAGTAAGATTTTATATTGTCAATATGGTTCCTATGCATAATCCTAGAGAAAAAATGTAAGTGCAATATTTCGACAAATAAAGAGAGGTTGAGCTTACTAACATAGCATTGTCAATAAGAAAAAGGGCACTCTACAGAGAGTGATGTATGATGAATTCCTAGAAAGGGGATAAGATTACACAATTGATCATTGCATGGGTTTGTTATATATTAATTCCAGTTTCCATTGTATAGGAAAGAAGGTCAAGCTTATGCAATTGGATGGAGTACCAAAGAGATGCAAAGGGAAGTGCAAGGCTGCAAAATAGGTGATGCAAGCAAGACAAAGGTCTAAGGAAGAGAAGAGGAATATCGGTATTCGAATGCTATAGAGTTTGAATGATTGATAAAGGAAAATAAATAGAGTTCTCCATATAATGATTGAAGAGAATGCATGAGGAATTTCAGAAATATGCACATGGAGTAAGGATAACTCCATAGCATTGAAGATAGAAATATAGTGAAGACTACAATTTTGTTGCAAGAAAAGGAAAAAGGATGTCATGAGATAAAGTATCACTCATGAGTGAATCATTCATCTCTTTGTGCGAGCATGGGAATGTAAGAATAGGGAATTGTTATATATGATCTAGCAATTTTTTTCTAGAGTATCCAAGAGAAGAAAGTTTCCTCGGTTATTAGAGTGTGTATAAAAAGCATGGTATATGAGAGAACAGAGGAGTGTACCATTTCAATTGGAAAAAAGTGGTATTGAGTATCCAAGTAGTGATTCATAGTGAATAACTCAATGAAGTAAAGAGATATATTTAAAATTGATCAAATACATGGATGGAAAAAAGTATTAGAAAAATGACATAAAATAAATCTTTCAAAATGTTGAAATGTCAATCAATGATAATGGTATTACAAGACTAGTTTGGTCAAAGAAATATGGAGTGGATAATTGGTTTGTAGTTCTAGTATTCAGCTGGAATAGTGCATGTTATATCACTATGGATATTGAGACTAATAGCCAAAAGATGTTGGGACATGTTTTTCTCTATGTAAAGAAAGCAATTGTGAGATGGTAGCACTAGTGGATCTGGTGGCTGGAAATGTATATGGTTGAGTGGGGCTTGGCTAGAAGGTTCAGAATAAGGGCCAGTGGTGCACAATTGAGCAGAATGAAAATTCATAGGGCAACGATGTTTTACATAAATTCAAGGAAAATCATATACAACAACAAAGATAAATAATTCATAAAATCTGAAATAGATATGCATTGGAGTACATGATAGAATTGATGCAAGATGCATGTAATAAAGATAGAATGCATGTGCATGAAATAGGTAAATAGGTATGAAATATCAAATGCTTGGTGCTTATTGATGTGCATTTGTGGATGTGAGCACATGCTTGAACATGTGTATGGAATGAGCATAGACTAAGAGTAGTTTACCAATATATATATATATATATATATATATATATATATATATAATGATGTTATGATATTTGAATAAAACTAATGATGGATTTTGTATCCAAGAAAAATGATTATAGTATGGTTATATTGTTTCTTATCGTATCCATCCATATGAAGACAAATAAGGATGGTAAGAGTGTTGACTAATAGAATTGGTAAAGGGAGCCAATGAGCTTCTACAAATGTCATAGGATCAGGTAGTATCAAGTAAATTGATAACAACCATGCATGTATGCATTTGGGGTTATTATGATGTATAAATGTCGAAGGTAATTAAGGTAAGAATTCCCTCAGTCGAATATAAATATCTAAATTGATGTAAAGGAAGGAGGCCTTGATTATGCGAATATTATTTGTTGCTTGAATGCATTTATGGGAAATGTAATTGTATATTGTGTTATGTTGGCTATGGTATCATAACCAAGTTAATTCAATATACATTACTCATGTTGTAGAATGTGTGACGCCATGAAGATATTGGATATGGAAAGGATATAGTGACATTCAAGTGCATAAATGTTTTCCCCTATATTAGATTTCTTACCCTATGTAATTTATCTGTAACTATGTATGAATTGGCTACACTGGGTACGTTGCATGAATCAAGCATATTTTTTAATGGATATACTGTATCCCCCAACTTATTTCTGTTTGATTGTATAATTAGACCAGTAAGAAAGCATATTGTTAGGATAGGTTTTATACCCGTAAAATAATTTTGTTTTATGGTGGCATAAGCCCTAGTCATGAACTGTGCATTCGTCGACCGTGGACACAGTTTCATGTACGCATGTAAAACTTCCTAATCCTTTTGAGTTCCTTAGAGGATGAAGTCTGTTAAGTTCAGGATGGATAGCATTTTCATAACGTAAGCGAGGCCCAAAACCATCAGGGCTCACAGAGGAAGAAAAGGCCGAGACCTTTGAGACTTTGAAATCTTCCAAGGAAAAGAAAGAAAGCGTGAGCTCAGGGAGGAGCTACAACTACAGTCAGATCTCACGTGGATAGCCGATAGCCATTGGATCCAGGAGAAGTTGCACGAGGTTTATCCCTCACATAGGTAGAGGTGAGGACTCATCAAAGTCTCGAAAAGATCAGGACCGTCCATTTCAGAGGACATGTGGTAGAGATCCGAACTCATCGGGGTTTCAGATACCAGAAGGTTGAAGGAATAGAATCATGGAGTCACTGCATCGTGAATTCCCAGTTTGCGAAATCCCGATATAGGAGAAGAGCCATCAGATTTCGGTATTTTGACTATTCATAGTTCGGGACATAGAGGAGGCTGTGGTCTTGGTACCGAGAGTTTCAAACTCCCGGTATGTGAAACAGTGAAAGCATCGGGACCGTCCATTTCAGAGGACACGTGGCAAAGATATGAACCCATCGGGGTTTCGGATACTGGGAAGTTGAAGGACCAAGAGTTTGGTCACGACAAATTCATGAAATCACAAATCCTTAATTCTCGAAAGGTGCACATGGTTGAGGTTTCGGGGAAATCCTAGAAAGGAGATTTCGGTAATTCGGTTACCGAGAAAACAAGAGGTAAGAGTTCTGAACTCTTGACCCATAAAACCCCGAAAGGATCTGAACTGTTGGATCATGAGAGGCTTTGAGCCGTTGATCTCGCTCAGGAGAAGGAGGACCGAAATTTTAGGATTTCGAAAGTTCTGAGGAAAAGGAACCGGCGTGATTTGCGTTGAAACTCCCAAAGTTGCTAAACACGATGTATTGTTGGAGTGGGGCTGCAGTCTCAATATTTCAGAAATTCATCATTTCGGGGTTTGCAGACATCTAGTTTGGTGGGCCTATGGCCATAACCGACGATCACATGGAGGTGGACAAGGGAGGAACTAGCTTGTGCCAGGCCCCTGTAGGATTTCGGGGATTCTATCCCATGAAGAAGGGAATTTTTTTTATTATGCCATAGTGGGTGTGTGACAAATTGGTATCAGAGCATGGTTACAACACTTGGCCTGCTTGGGCTCATGTACGAGCCGCGTAAGGAGATATTGTTATCTGCATTTTCATTTAAGAAGAAGGACCGCAGAATGAAATTGTAATTTGAGAATTTCTTTAACCCCTCTATTAAAATGGTAACTACTCTTATAGGAGTAAGGATGCACTAATCAATATTACTGATAAGACCTGAGTGTGAATAACAGAGGTAGAATAACTTGTGCTACGGAGCAGCACGAGCCAGAAAAGGGACATGAACTAAGTTGTTCTGTTACAAGTGTGACGATGGCTACCTACTAAATCAGGTAGAGTCTCTTGCAATTGAGATGGATGGTTAGGTAAGAATTAAGATCCAAATGAAGAACTCCTTCATGATTTGAGAAATCTGGTAAGGACTGGTAGGATCCTTAGAAAGTTGTAATTACTGCATTATTAAAAGACTAAACCATGAGCATATAACTCCTCATGATTGAGAGGACTGATGAAAATATGTAGGGTTAGATTACCTGGCCTATAATGGTTAGGATCGACAAAAAGGAGAATCTGTTTGAGAAAGATTAAGAAGAGTCCTTTGGGACTATTGCTAATTCCCTGGAGTGACCCTTATTGGTTGTTCCCATAAAGAAAGGGTAACATCCGTATGAGTTATGACTATGAGATTAGTCCGGTAAGTAACTTAAAAGCTCAGAAGATATAGCTGGGAAAATTGGTATGCCGAACATGCGTATAGAATCAAGCTTGTGTTAAAATTTGAAAACTCCGAAGGTTGATCATGGAGTATACCAGGAGGAGTAGTGGGTTTGAGTCTTGAGAGGAAACACTTAGAAAATGTTTCTAAGTTTCAAAGAGTTGAAGCGTTCAAAGGTGAAGCGTCGAAAACTGAAGTTCGAAGGAAGAGAAAGTATGAAGGATTGAGCGGGAGAAATCCTTCAAATTGTTTTTTTGAAGATTGGATAGGATCGAGAGTCAAGATCCATTCTGAAAGAACCGAAATGTTTCGAGTTGCTCGATCTTGGAGAAGTAGCGCACTGGTTAGTTGCGAGGAGATACCGAAATTTCACCAAACCAAAAGGCTTGGAAGAGGCAATGAGAAATTTGTGAAAAGATCATTCATTGATCAAGGAGCGATCTGGACCATTGATCGTCTAAAGAGAATTTCACAGTTTTGGGGATTGAAGGATTCAAGGTTATTCATAACGGAAGCTCCAAAGTCGCGAAACGTGAAATCGTGACATAATCATAACCGTTGGGTGGGGAGCCGTTGGTGACCATTGATTTGATTTGAAATTTCAACATTTCAGGTATCGAGAGTCTGAACATACGGTGAAATTCTCAGAGGAAGGAATACCAAAATTCCCTAAACCGTTAGATCTAATTGATTAGCAGAGAAGATAAGGTTGATAACCTATCATCATGCACAAGCTTAGGAGGAATAGTATCCGTTAGATTGGAATCAACGAGAGTCGTTGATCTAGAGATTCGAAGTTTCATCTATTGGGAAAATAGAAGTGTAGACGTTCCAAAGTCACGCCAGGTAAATCACCGATTCAATCAAGGCCATTGGTTAATGGATGAACTGAACCGTAGATCCAGTGTAATTGGATCTTCGGGAGTTGGAGGTTTAGAAGTCAACGGGCAGAGTTTTGAGGACTCACATGTCACAAAATCCCGACATCCTACCTAAGTTGTTGGATCAAGACAGGCGGTGGATCATTGATCTGATGAAATACATGTTTTGGGGAATCGAAAGTGGGAGTTAAGGGGTGAAGACTCCACCAGAATCCTGAAAGGTGGAAAGCAGGGATTTGATCAGGACCGTTGATTTCCAGAGAGATCTAGGCCGTGGGATCTAGGTTGCCGAACCCTCATGGATCATAAGTTTTGGGAAACGGTGGGGTGTTTTTCACGGATTTGTCGAAACACAGGATCCTGACGCATGTCTGGGAGTTGACCCTAGGTTCCGAGAAAAGGGTCATGTGAATAAAAGAGTTGATAAAACCTTAGCTTCGGTCTTTCAGGTTTTCGGATTTCAGGGATCGAGGAACTAGAGTTCCTTGCAACAGGAATCCCGAAATCGCGAAATGCGAAGCGCCTTTTTGTTTGGATCATTCTCACCGCCGGTGGTCACGTGAGGAGAAGGCATGAACTAGCATGATGAATACTTAGTTGTGTTCAATTGTACTTGAGTGCATGAGTTTAATGCATTATGAAGCTTCATAATAGGAAGCCTGATATTAATACTGGTAAGGTATGAATGATATTAAACGTTCAAGTAATACACATGTATGATGTAAGAGTATAAGTATATTAGAGGCCCAATATGATTGCCCTGATGAGTGAAACGTGAAGCAAGTATTGCTCTTGTCCATATTAAATGAATACTATGGAGGCATAGATGACTCCATTCTGGGAAGTCATGAAAGTTCTATTCGAAATAATAGCCTGAGGGGAATGTGGTCCATTTCCTCAGGAAGTACCAATATAATTAGATGAAAGGGTAAATGAGAAAATATTCTCTCTTGTCATAATAAGAGACAAATGATTACGCCTTTGAGCATCACATTAGAAGGATTGTGAATGAATCCGAATTGACTGATCTTAAAAGTAAAGATGTAGGTGGGTTGTAAAATATACCTATGGCAACTATAGATAGGCTTACAATTATGAGTATAGCTAAGTACATCATGGATGTAAGTTAGCAAAAACCTAGAACATGTGCTCATGCATAATCTAGAATACATACCAGAAAGGTATGTCTATGTCCCTTAAAGAATGCTTATTAACAAGTTGAAGCTAATTCGAGCTTGAGGCCATCACAGATAGTGATGGATATGCAACAAGGGAGTTTCATGTCGAATGAGTTCCTGGTGGAGGAACTGTGTAAGGACTTTGTCAGAAGAATAGAGTCACAACCCTAATAATTGTTGAAGGTTGGACAATGGGCTGCAAGGCCTATCCATATATAAGAACCATGGATTACATTTTGAAAGAATCATGTAATTAATAGAAGACTAACAACTAAATATTGACCATTCTGATAACCGAATGGAAGTGTGTAGGATGCACATGTTCATGATTCATTATGAGCAAAGAGTTTCTATTAAAGCCTATTGCAGTATCCCAAAAAGGGTTAGGGTGAGGCCTAACCAAGGCTGCTCAGAAAAAAAAAGAGCAGTTGTGGAAACCGGTATAGTTGGTGAGAGGCAAGTAAATCCCCTAAGTATGATTAAATGAATAAACAAGTTTGTTTAACTGATAAGGCTTGGTTGAAGCTGTGATTAAGGAAAGGCAGTGAGACCTTAGAGATAACTCAACTGGCTGAAAAATCCCCAAGCGATGTAGAAAGAATTTGAAGAAGGGGAGAGCCCTCAATTCTTTCCTTGTTGTGCATTATGTTTCCTATGGGATGAGAAAGCTAGTACATTGATGAACTAAAATGTGATGACACCATAGTAATGATGGTCATAATACCGTGAAAATGGTTGAGAACTGTTGTATTGCACTTATGGAAACATTTGAGGATGTTTATGAACTCGAATGTTATGATACATGCATTTGGTTTAATATTACGACTAATGTAATTGTGTCTATGATGATGCATGTTGTGTATAGAAATAAATTGAAGCTATCGAGGAAGACAATTGCCAATGATGGGCAACCTCAAACAGAGAATGATCAGGAGAAGGCTGCGAGTGAAATATTGTTGATAGGGCTGTAAAAGCCCCCATATAGCCCCGGTGATGAGGTAAAAATAAGAAAGAGGGTGCTGGTAGCCAAGAACCGGTCATAAAGTGTGAGGAACTTGAAAAAAAATGCAAGAATGCATTGGGTATGAATGTGGCTATGGATGTTGGCACAATTTTTAAAACCCTTTTTAAATGTTGAATTATGTTTTGAAAAGTTTGGTATGTTGAGATGAAACTAACAATTGTTTGGTTATGTAAAGAATGAATTGCAGGAAGCAAAGAGTCTTGGATATGGCAATGTTGTAAGTCCATAAGAAAGACCAATTTCCTGCTGAGCTACAATGCAAGGAATGATATTCCCCCTTTTAGAAAGTAATTTAATTGTTAAGTATGCACAATTCTGAAATTGTTGTGACGATGTTGTAAAGGTGCAATAAAATGTATATGCATGGAAAAGCTAACAAGTTGTTTGGCTGATTGAAGTTGAAAGTGCAGGAAGAAAAGGGGTCTTAGATATGGCAGCATGGTAAGCCCATAAGGAAGGCCAATTTCTTGTTGAGACAAACCATTATGGGAAGGAAAGTCCCATAATTATGAATTTGGTTCCTGTGTGGAACAAATATGAAAATAAATCATGAGATTGGAAAATCTGTGGGTGACAAATTTGCAACAACATTCTAAGAGTTAAAATTTATAATGATGTCTCATGAATTTTATATACCTGTGATACAGGTGAGAAGAAAAGACATGTCCAGAAAGGAACAGATGAAGGTTGTCAAAGCTGAAGATGATGAAAAAGGGCTATTCTCGAACCATGAGAACCCTGTGATAAGTCATGATCACCTGAAATAAATTATGTTGAGGTAACACAAGCCGAAGGGACGCCTCGGCAGAGAATGTCTGAGGGACACCTCGACTGTAAGACTCGATAGAGTCTCTAATATTTTCCTGTGTGAGAAAACCTCAGCAGGGAAAGATGGATTGCCCGAGGGACTGTATAACAGTGAAGGGGATGCCTGAGCCTGGGCCTGGAGGATGAGTGACCGCAAGGAAGAGGATACCTTAATAATTCTTGTAAACTATTGGGCTCATGCACACAGTGGGTAGTTTCCCATGCGAAAAAACCTTGGAAAGGAAGATGAAATCATGATAGCTCTTGCAAACTATTGAATTGGAATCATGCACCCAATGGGTACGTCAAGGAAAGAGATGAGAATGGATAACAAAACTACCATGTGGATACAATTTCGCAAACTGCACAGATAAGTATTGTGCTAAGATTATGAAATTTTCGTTTTGAATTTTGAACAACAGTAAGATGTTTTCACACGAAATTGTGATTAATGTGCTTGTTGTCCAAGAATTATTGAAGGCAGATGATGAAGACTCAGATCCTAAAAAAGGACTTGATCGAGGATTAAGGTCAAGACTTCTAAAGTTGACGAATGAGAAAGGCATGATAGGTGTTTTGAGAAAGAACACCGAGGACGGTGTTCCTTTAAGGGGGAGGGAATTGTAACACCCTTTTCCCCCCAATTTGTCATTAATCATAAAATAGAAATTACCATGCTAATGCATGAGGAAAATTTAAATGTATTACTGTTGAGTTGCCAATAACTGACTATGGGGGTAAAGACTTGAAAGTATTGGCCATGATATCACTAGAGGAAGAATGAGAAAACTATACAAGAGGGTTCATATGTCAAATAACTCCAAATCTCCCTTGATAAGGATGACCAACCTCCTTCGAATCCCAAGGAAAGAAAATTAGTCAATGAAGAAAGGATCGGTGGCTGAATCACCAACCACCCCCATGAATGGAAACATGGGTTGTCAGTCCGAAGTACCATAGGGACCTATAGACCTGAGCTTCCTTTTGATAGAAGGAACTGGATAGGTCGAAAAAACCCTCTTAGGTAAGAGGGACACACACATGGGAGAGAGAGAGACACGAGATGAGGGCGTAAGCTCACAAGGGAGAGGCACGAAGCTCTCCAATGAATCACGAATAGAAGGTCGCGACCTTGGTGCCGAAGATCATCTGAGAAACCTCTCTGAGGCAACAAGTGAGTGAGAAATCTCCAAGTTGCATAACATAGGACCCAAACAGAAGTTGAAACAGAGAGATAACCCTTGAGAACTGTGAGAACTCCCTGGTGATATCATGGCTTGGCACGGGGGTGGCTAGAGTGCTAAGAATGAATGCCTCTGAGCCTATGGTCATGTGGAAGGATGAACACCCACAGTCAGTTGGTTAGAAACAACCTGTAATAGATAAGTGATTTCTTACCCTGTGTAATTTATCTGTAACTATGTATGAATTGGCTACACTGGGTACGTTGTAGGAATCATACATATTTCTTAATGGATATACTGTATCCCCCCCCCTATTTTTGTTTGATTGTATAATTAGACCTGTAAGAAAGCATATGGTTAGGTTAGGTTTTATACCCGTAAAATACTTGTGTTTTATGGTGGCATAAGCCCGAGTCACGAACTGTGCATTCGTCGACCGTGGATACAGTTTCATGTACGCATGTAAAACTTCCTAATCCTTTTGAGTCCCTTGGAGGATGAAGTCTATTAAGCTCAGGATGGATAGCATTTTCAGAATGCAAGTAAGGCCCAAAACCATCAAGGCTCGCAAAGGAAGCAAAGGTTGAGGCCTTTGAGACATTGAAATCTTCCAAGGAAAAGGAAGAAAGCGTGAGCTCAGGGAGGTGCTACAAATACCATCAGATCTCACGTGGATAGTCGATAGCCATTAGATCTAGGAGAATATGCATGAGGTTTAACACTCACATACACAAAGGTGAGGACTCGTCAAAGTCCTGAAAAGATTAGGACCGTCCATTTCACAGGACACGTGACAGAGATCCGAACCCATCAGGGTTTTGGATACCGGAAGGTTGAAGGACTAGAATCGTGGAGTCCCTGCATCACGAATTCCCGGTTTACGAAATCTCGATACAGGAGAGGAGCCATCAGAATTCAGTATTTCAGCTATTCAGATTTTGGGATGTAGAGGAGGCTGTGGTCTTGGTACCAAGAGTTTCAAACTCCCAGTACGCAAAATAGCGAAAGCATCGGGACCATTCATTTCAGAGGACACGTGACAGAGATCTGAACCCATTTGGGTTTCGGATAACGGGAGGTTGAAGGACCAAGAGTTTGGTCGTGACAGATTCACAAAATCAGAAATCCTGAAGTCCCGAAAAGTGCACGTGATTGAGGTTTCGGGGAAATCCCCAAAATGAGATTTTGGTAATTCGGTTACCGAGAAAACAAGAGGTAAGAGTTCTGAGCTCTTGACCCATAAAACCCCAAAAGGATCTAAGTTGTTGGATCAGGAGAGGCTTTGAGCCATTGATATCGCTCAGGAGAAGGAGGACCAGAATTTCAGGATTTTGGAAGTTCTGAGGACAAGGAACCAGGGCGCTTTTCTTTGAAACTCCCGAAGTTGCGAAACGCGATGTATTATTGGAGTGGGGCTGTAGTCTCAAGATTTCAGAACTTTGGTATTTGGGGGTTTGCAGATGCCTAGTTTGGTTGTCCTGTGGCCATAACCAATGATCACATGCAGGTGGACAAGGGAGGAACTAGCCTGTGCCAGGCCCTCGTAGGATTTTGGGGATTATATCCCATGAAGAAGGGCAGAAATTTTATTATGCCATAGTGGGTGTGTGACATTGGCCCTGGTAAGCATTCACACTCTCAATTCAAGTCAAAGAAGATCACTATGATACCAACTTGATATGGGATATTTCCCTCAATGAAATTACATAAATTACATTAACAACATCACATTAAAAGTTTATGTTCAACATAATGAAAGAGTACATAATCATGGAAAAAAGATGAGAAGAAAATCCATAACACAAGACATTATAACGAAGTTCATCTCAAGGATGGACTACATCTTCAAGCCCACCTCAAAATGGACATGATTTATATTATCTCAACAATAAAATTGGCATAAATACATCGTTATACCTCACATTTGAATAATAGCCTTATGATCCGTAGCTCTGATGAAAAAATGGGCATCACCGGTGGACTCATGGAGATGAGTAGTGACAAATTGACTATCAATTCGTCTCAATCGGACAAAGTCATCTCCATGCCTCTGTTGGGATCTCTGCCTCGTAAAGCATGCTTGCCACCTGAAATAAATTCTCTCTGCATCATTTTCCATGCCATCATATAGTCACATGGTGCCCGGATCTCCGCCAAGCTCTGGCATAAAAGGTGTTTAAATATTTTGTGTGGGGCAGAGTTAATAACTCCGCTCGTTGGTGGGTTGGTTAAAGTTCGTGGTTAAATTTGGGGAGTCTTGGGGTCAAACCCGTGGGATCCGCTTTTATATATTCGGTTTTGTTTGAAATGTACCACCATATATACTATATGGTTTATATATTTACCATATATATATTATATGGTTAATAAATACCATTATAAAAAATTGTTTAAACTGCTACCCACCTTTTTATCTGCCATTAACCATTTAATCCATCGTGTAACCACTTAATCCATAATTAAAATACCACAAGCTGAGATTAGTCCATAAATCATGTTTAACAGCTTTTGACCGATATTTTTTGGGATACTGTACCTTCCATCCCATGTATGGGGGACAAATGGCGAGTTCTGGTGATGTCCCATTGATTCCTCTGAGGGTGCCATGTGGCACTCAGTCATTGGTCCACATTTCCTCTAGTCATCCCCCATGCAAAGTCACTAGCTTCCACATGTCCAACTCTACGTGGGAGAAATTCTGGGCTCGAGTGGTGCTATGTGGTGCTTCCTAGAAGTGCCACATGGCATGTTTTTACTGCAATTGGCAGCCAAAAATTCCAAAAATAAGTGACACGTGGAAACTTATGCTACTACCACATAATCCTAATGATGTCATGATAATGTCACCCTATAGGGACTAGTGATTATTTCAATTTTACGAACTGGTTGAATTTGACTAGGTTGACCAAAAGTTTGACTGGCAATAATTTCTATTAGCACTCCGTAAATCTGTTCGGTTGATTAAGCATACAACGAAGGTAACTTTTTCAACCAACTTTGAGACCCAAAACTGGCCTTTCAGATCTAGAGAGGGCTCTCTCAAGAGGTGGGGTCTCTGCACGGGATATGGATTTGAAAGCAGTGGCTAGATTTAACACCTTTTATATAATGGGTTTTGGTTTTATTGGCGTGAGAAAGTAAAACTTGGGCTATGGAGTCAATTTGAGGAAATGACAGAGACAAATGACTCAATGACTGAGCTTGAGAGGATAAGGCTAGGCGAGCAACAATATTCAGTGTAAAATCATAATGTGTGGTAGGAGAAAACACAGGAAGTAACTCAGAGAGCTACTGTGGGCATATTCAGAGTTATCTTTTAGAAGAAAACATTTTTTCTAAGTGGCGTGAACAAGGGGCACTGCACGACGAATCCACAGGTTCAAAAATTCTTTCCGAAATAGACAAAAAATTATATGAATAAAGATGACAGGAAGCACATATGCAAAGAAACAGGCACAATACACCCAACTACTACAACTAGAATATTTTCATCAAGTTGCAGGACCTTTGCATTAAGTTTCGGTGAAAAACTTAGATTACATACAATAGCTTCCATCTACCAAATTTTCCAACCAACCCTGCTTACATTGAAAAGATGAAATATATAAATGAGTATGCCACTTGGGCTACCCTACTTTCTAACTGATAACTCTAAAACTAGGAAAACTAAGTAGCATGCATTGGAGACTCTTCGCATGTCACTTTCCAAAAAAAAACAATAATCATGTTTGTTTATCCATGACTGTTCATAAATTTTCCACAAGGATATGATCATCAATCAGGTCTCGATATGAAGGAAAGATGTGTCAGTGTATCCCTTTTATTAGGTGTCCAAGAGAACATGTGTCTGTCAGGAACTTACTATCTGCTATAATGACTTTGATTTCTTTTGCGCGCTCATTTGTTGGAAACATGTGCGCAACAAGTGGTTGTTTGATTGTCATAGCCATTATCAAAATGGTAGAGTGATTTAGGGAAATGTGTCCTTCAAAACTTCCAATATTTGTCTTATATGTGCAGACGCAAAGATGATTTCCAGTTAGACTCATTTTTTTCGGGCGCTAGCGAGATCCACGCGGGCTTCCTTTTCGATCGCTTCACATTCTCTAGAATACTTTGTGCGCCTTTATTCCATCAGTCTCCGTGCTTCTAACATATGTACAATGGTGTCTTGCGCCTCTCTGAGATGTATTTTTAGCCATGCCACATTCCCTTCACGACCCTACACTGTTGATGCTTCCATAGTCATTTTCTCTAGCTGCTGCCTTAACTCCATGTTTTCCTGATAGAGTTCAACGATAGCCATCCTTGCCTTCTTTAATTGATGAGATGGATCTTGATCATTCACTCCTATAATATCCACTTTCGTTGTTCTTCTCCTACCTTCATGGATCTATCCTCCAACAGGCTCTAGCCAGATGGCATGCATGAGTAGTTCTTCAGCCACCAATCTGGCATGCGACTCTTCTAAAAAATGAGCTTCCACCTCTTCCTTTTTCTTCCTTGGGTTTCCCCTCCTCTGAGGAATTTGATATTGAGGTGATATAGGTGGTTATTAGTGGCCACCCACCTTTTCCATCTGGCTCAAAACAACTTTCTAGCAATTTTGATAATTTACTATTTTTAGCAGTTTTTCGGGTCCTGAACTTTTGGAGTCGTTTTGAGGCCCTAAATGACGGTTTTTTGGGGTATGTTGCAGTCGACAAATTTCATCATGAAATATTGTGCTACTTTTGTATTCCTCGGATATATCTTTCTAATGGGCTATCATACGCCTAAAACAGAGATCGTATGCAAAAGTTACGACCCCGGGAAGTTGATGTACTAACTTACCCAAATGAGGCCCACATGACTTTTGGCGCTTCATCTCCTAGGGTTAGGTTTTTGGATGTCTAGGGTTTTTTGGAATTCTTGTTTATTGTAAAAAGGCCTTCAAATCCTTATTGTAATCATCTTCTTGCAAATGAGCAAAACCGTCACATCTCTTCTCAGAGATAAGCCACCACCATTCCAGCAAGCTTGTTTCTACTGCATTTTATAGTTTCTAGCTTATTTCTTTATTGAATAAAAACCCAGTTTTACTGTATCTCTGTTATTTTGTGTTAAGCACCTGTTAATAATCTGTATTCATTTCATTTTTCTCATAAAATATGGATCATGAGGAGATGGGGCTTCTACTGTCTTCCCTTCCTGTGCAAATCCCTCTGCTTCGGGTTCTGCGCTTGATCTGGTATTCTTTGTGGGTAAAGGAATAACTCATTTCACATATTTTGGAATGTTTTTTGTAGGTGACAATGACTCCTAGTCATTTTGGAGCTTGGACCTTGCGATTCAGATTCTCTGCACATATTTCCTCACACTCTGAGAGGTCTCCATGGTGCGACCAGTGTGTATTATGCGCGTAGTATATCTAGCAGATGCACAAGGGGGGAAATTGCAAATAGAGTGTGGGCTTCATTCTAAGACTAGAAAGAGTGTCGAGCATCTGATATTTATAACAAGTCGGAAAAAAAAGGAATCATGCTGGAGGACAGTGAATTCATGGCGACGAGATGTTTTGAGTTGAGTTGCAGGTTTTCCATGAAAAATCCCCGCGTGTAGGATACAGGCGATAAGGCTTATTGGGCATGCATGATACGAACGCCACAATTTTTCATTCCCTCAGTCTTCATGATGGACTAATAATAGTTGTTTTACTTGCTGATGCGACTTCCATTAACTACTTGAGTCGACTTGGGGCATGTAGAGACTGGTTTCTTAACAGGAATCGACTCTTTGGAAAAGACATACCCGTATCACTTATGAAAGTTTCGACTTTGACATCCCTTCCCATCCCCAAGGGCCAACTAACCACTTGCTGATTTCGATCTCATGGTGCTATGTACCTGACTTCACATGTTTGGATGCATGCATCACAACGTGACTCAAAATCCACTCTAACTAGAAATAAAAATGGCGGCACTAACAACTGGCTCCAATGGGGATGTTATCCTTCCTATGAGGTAGCAAAGAACACTAGACCAGGTGCTTGACCATTGGGATTTATTCGACCTTCATACACTGAGAGAAATAAATGATGGAAAAAAAGAAAAATAAACCTATCGATGCAACTTCAAAAACTTCAGAATAAACTTAGGGCCTTCAGTTCAGGCTTCAATTTTCTGCTGACCCACTAACTCGATGGAAAAAACAAAATGACTATTTACAATGATAAATGACTTAAACGGATTTTATTTCGTTAGGTAATGCTTGAGGAACCTGTCATGTATGGGCCCCCAACCAAGGAATTCTCCATCTAGTCCTTCCAGTAAATAAGCATTGTTTCCACAGTACGTGTTGATTTTGAATGGACCTGTCCAAATATGGTCGAACTTTCCACGCTTTCCTTTTTCCTCATTTCTCGCGTCCCATCACAAGACTAAATCACCCAATCAGAAATCCTCTGGCTTGGAACGCTTATCGAAATATTTCTTTATCCTCTCCCAATGGAGCTGCGATTGATTATACACTTGCTCCCTCACCTACTATGTGTGAATTAGCTGGTTTATTCTCCTTTGCGCATCATTTGGCTCGTCCTCCTGTTCTTGCAAAAAATTATTGAGAGGCGGTCCCAATGAAGTAGGGAATATGACATCCATGCCATAAATGATCTAGAAAGGTGATGTCGATATGGAATTCTTGGTGGTAACTCGATTTTCCCACAACACGTAGATAATCTTTTTATGCCAGGCTCTCTTATTGTCTTGCAGGAATCTTTTGATGATCCTATTCAGGATCTTATTCGAGGATTCTGCTAACCTATTTCCTTGTGGATAGTATGTCGTAGAATTCCCCAGGGTTTTGTTATAATCCTAACAATATTTCTCCATCCTCTTAGACTTGAATGTGACCGCATTATATGTTATGATCTTAATGGGGCACCCGAATCTCGACAAGATGTTTGTTTCTAGGAATTGGATGATGACTGCATTGGTAGATTTCTTTGTGGGGATTGCCTCTATCCATTTCGTGAAATAGTCAGTGGCCGTGAGTATCTGTTTGTGTTGTGCGGAGGATGGAGGATTTATCTCTCCTATGAAATCTAGACCCCATTGCATGAAAGGTTCTTCGACTGAGATCGACTTTAGTGGCTGGGGCTGCATCTTTCTTCTTTCGTCAAAAATATGACATGTGTGGCAGCTGGAGACCTCTTTATACACGTCAGCAAAAATTGTAGGCCAGTAACAACCTTCCCTCGGGATTTTGTGCACGGTGGTATTCCAATAGTGGTGTCCTTCGCAGTCACCTTTGTGAAATTCTTGTATGGCAAGATTCGCGTCATATTCCAGAAAACAACTCAACAATATTCCCCTAGGGTCTTTTCAATAGAGTGAATTTTTGAGGATGTAGAACTTAACCACTTTTACCTTGAGGAATCTGGCCTTAGTCTTACTCACGCTTGGAGGGGCCTAGAGATTTTCCAACACATAGATGATGTCTACATTACATGGTGAATAAATGAACTGTTGAGGCACTTGAACAATTTTTTCTTCTTGAGGGAATTTCGATAGATCAACAATGAAATTCATCCCCACTGTGTGGCAGTCTAACTGCACCATTAACATTGCCATACCCTAACCATTGATCAGATTTGTAGGTTTGATATCAAGATCATATTCCAGCATGGCCACTATCCACTTGCCTTTCCTTCCTTCCAGGTCAGGTTGGGTCAGGATATCCTTTACTGAACTATTAGGTAAACAAGAGATTACATGGGAGTGCAATATGCATGTCCTGAACTATTTCAAGGCTTTCACTAAGGCTTACGCCTATTTTTCCATAATGTTGTACCTTAGTGGAGCTTTGTCGGCAATAGTGTGTTCTGAGGTGAATGAAAATAGGAGGAAATCTTTCATAAAATCCAGGTTGGCTATCATAGGATCTTTAGTCAATGCCACTTTGATATATTCAAAAGAATTCTGGGCCTCTGGGTTCCACTTTCTCTTGTTTCCCTTATTGAGCATGAAAGTTATGTTCTTTATGATTTCCACCAGGTTTGGGATGAATCTCCTCAGGAAGTTTACCTTTCCCAGGAAGGATTGCACCTCCTTTTTACCGGGGGTGCCGATTTTCAGGATTCCTTCCACCCTACTGGGGTCTATCTTAATGCCTTCCTTGGAGATGATCTTCCCTAACAACTTTCCTTCTTCCACCCCGAAATGTGATTTCTTTGGATTTAGTGATATGCTGAACTTCCTGCACTTCTGAAAAACATTCTTTAGGTGATCGAGATGTTGTTTGTCAGAGGAAGAGTACACTATGATTTCATCTAGATAAATCATGATGAGCTTGTCCTTTTCATCAGCCAACATGATTTGCATTGCCCTCTGGAAAGTGTCTCTAGTGTTCATCAGGCCGAATGACATCTTAGCGTACATGAACGTTCCCCATGGAGTTGTCAAAGTCATTTTCTCTCTGTCATCCGGGTGTACCATGATCTGATTATATCCTGAGAACCCATCCAACAAAGACATCTTCTAGGACCCCACCACCTTTTGCAGGATGTAGTCCATTTTATGAAGTGGGTAGTTATCCTTGAGAGTCACTTTGTTTAAATTTCGGAAGTCTACACACAATCTTATCTCATCACTTTTATTTCATATGGGTACCAAATTAGCTACCCATTTCGAGAGTCTCAAAGAAACAATAATTTTGGCGTTGAAAAGTTTATTTACCTCCTTCTCGATCAATGGAAACAATAGGGGATTTATCTGTCTCAGCTTCTGTTTGAAATGTTTTTGATATTCCTTGAGAGGGAAAACATGTTAGATCACTTTTGTGTCATATAATTCCAGGTCATCATAGCTCCATCCGAAGATGTCCAGGAAATCCTTCATGATATTTACGTAGTCCTGCTTGATGTCTGGACTAAGTGTCTTTGATAATTTTACCATCTTCGGGTTCTCCTCAGTCCCGATGTTTCAATCTTCCACGTCTTCTTCGCTTGCAGTGATCTTGGGGATTTTAGACACATCGTTCTCGTCAAAAAAAAATTCCAGTGGCACCAACCCATTTGGAATGATATTATTTTTTAGCTGTATTATGTCCCTTCCCGCGATCTGGTTTTGGAAAGGGTCATTGTTACTGTGCGCATCCAAGCTCTCATCCTCATCGCCGCAACATTCCTCATCAATGTTTGTATTCATGAACTTGTCGGTCATAAGGAGGAATATTCCCACCTTTTTTTCATCATCAAACACTTGCCAATCTTTGATATTATCTGGTATTGTTGACTTGTGATTGACCTCGATTTTTTATATTTTGTTTGCGAAGATGGGGATCTTAAAAACTGAGGCCAAGGTGACCAATGCATCAGCGATCTGATTTTTCTCTTTGGGGATAGCAGATAGGTCATACTCTGAAAATCCTTCAAGGAGGTCCAAAGACAAATTTATGTACGTTCTCAGCCTGGGGTGTTTGGTCTGATATACACCCTTTACCTGATTTATGATCAACTCAGAATCTCTGTGCACTTCTATCTTCTGCACGCCCAATTCATTCAAAACTTGTAAGCCCAATATTAGTGCTTCATACTCGACCATGTTGTTAATGCATTCAGACACGATCTTGTATGAGCACAACTTTATGCTTTCTTTAGGGGGCCTTACCCATAAACCAACCCCAAATCCTTCTTTGCTGACTGCGTCGTCAAAATTCATGTTCCACACCCCATTTTTCGTATAGTATTTCGGGTCGACACACTTTATTGTTTCCTGCACAGTTTTATCATCAGTTGTTATGATGGTTGTCGGTCCTTACTCTTCGAAACTCAGGTCATTGTAGAATATAGAATAACCCACCTCACTTTCGATGGAGTGTATAGGATGATTGTTTGGTTGCGTCTTGCTTCTTACCATGTATTTCAGTATAACTTCTCTGTACAACCTTCTATCATGACCAAAAACAGGGATGGTGGCATATGACATATCCATCTGCAAAGTTCCCTTCAACTTCACAGCGCACTACCTTGATAGCAGCATGCTGAACTTTGGGGATATGTCTGCGACGACTATGTCCATGAACATGTTCTTAGTAGGGATTTGAGCCAACAACACAACTAAGTCTTTGATAAGGCCCAAACACTTGAATTTCCTCAAATCAAAAGAGAAAAGTTCCTTGTACGAACTGGTAATATCCAAACCCAGTTCATCCATGATCACCTTTGGCATGAGGTTGTGCGATGCACTGGAATCCATCATGGAATTATGCAGGGCCATGTCATGAACTTTTAGACTGACGTAGAAAGGAGGGACATCTTCAATATCATTTATCTCTTCAACACACGGACCAAAAAGGATAGCAGGGTGATCATCTTGGATATTCAAAGTATTGGGGGTCCCTCCCATTTTTAACATTTTAATGATTTTCTCTTGATACTCTCCCTTTCTAATGAGTTCATTAAATGGGACATAAATCTTGATTTTGTCCATATCATGTTCAAAATTGAAAGGGGAACAAACTTTCTCTACCTCTTTTCCACTCGCCTCTCGACTTGTCTCCTGATATTTCTTGGGGACCTCCTCTTTCAACTTAGCCTTCTCCGTCGCATTGTCTGACCTTGGTCAACTTGTGGAAGGGGTGTCCACTGGAGCCTTTCTTATGGGGTTCATTTTTTGTGACTTGGCAAACACGTCTTTTCTCCATAGGTTGTACTTATTCTGGAACTGCATGATGGAATTTTGATATCCTTTCCTGAACTTTTTTGTCTCCCAAGATGGTGCATCATCTGTTTCGAGTATCATATCATAGTCCATCTCCAACATGAAGTCCTCATTTTTTTCTCATATACTGATCATGCTCACTCTTTGTTAAGAACAGACATAGGTTTTTGTCATCATAACAATGCACTTGGTCGAAGTCCTCGTCCATGTAGTTTTTCTGGAATGGAGGTCTCGTCTTCTGGTCACCTTGGTCCATTTTCTCTTTCTATTCCCTCTGTCTGATCTAAGGGATTTGACCCCTTATGAGCTTTTGATTTCTTGGTTGTGGGTCGTTTTGTTCTCGGGAAACAGGTCTGTTTCCCATGGACATTCTCTCCATAAACTTCTCCATGGTCTTCATCACAATGTAAAATTTGTTTTCTGAGGACCACGACGTCGATGGCTATACATCTCCCTGGGGCCTCTTGTCACCTCGATTGAATCTCTGTTTTATTTTTCTTGACGACATCATGTTTACTTTGACTTCAATAGTGTTACTCACTATAGCATCTAGACTCACTGATCTTCTTTCTCTCAACAACAGGGCGAAATCCCTATCAAAGGAATCAACATACCACAACTACGTAGCACCAGGGGGCATCTTGACTTTCGCAGGGATTGAGTTATACACTTTCAGGAAGCGGGTTGAGAATTCCTACACTGTCACTTTCAGTTCTTTCCTCATATTATTTTATTGTGTTAACAGTTGCAGATGGTTTTTCTTGTCCCCCCATTTATTTTCAAATAGCATCTCGAAAGTGGCAAAGTCTCGAATGCTCATTAGTAGGAGAGCCTTGAACCATTTTCTTACATATCCCAAAAGAATCTGCACAAAAATCCTCATTTTTTCATCTACATAGTCCACCTCCTCCATGTTGACGAAATCATTAAACTAGTCCAGGTGCCTATGGACAAAAACATTTCCTTCAACGTTGTAGAGCCTGATTCTCTGACTATAATTCTGAGGCAAGTCATGTAATTAGGCTAACAGGATGACGGGGAAAAATCTAGTATCCATAGCCTTAGGAGGATTCATATTATGAGGGATATTATTTGATATTAGGGCTTGGAATTTCTTCGGGTCGAAAATAGTCTCGTCCAAACTAGTTTCTGACTTAGACCTTAACAGAGTTTTCTTGAAGAATTCGTCAAACTCAAGGTCGAAAATTATCTATGCGCCATATTTGGGTAAGGACAGGGTTCTCCCCAGGTAGTAGAACGGGTCCGACGCTTGATCTCTAGTCATGCACAAAATCTTCTTGGGGTCGTACACAGGCTCTATGGGTTTGGGTCAGGATTTTCTCTGGTATAAATCATCTTTGGAGCCAAGGTTCCTGAAATGTGATACTTGGAGATACTAATCTGTTTGGACTGGAGTCACCAGGGTAAGGATTTCAACCGGTATAAATTTTTGTCCCTCTGTTACCCTCAGGGGTCAAACTGCAACGTTAGTTGTTCTCTCGGGGAAAATCTAATCAATTTCTTCCCCAACAACGACGCCCGAATTTTAGCACTCCATAAATCTGTTCGGTTGATTAAATAGATGACGAAGGTAAATTTTTCAACCAAATTTGAGACCGAAAAATAGCCTTTCGTATCTGGAGAGGGATCTCTTGGGAGGCGCAGTCTCCCCGTGGGATATGGTTTTGAAAGTAGTGGCTAGATTTAACACCTTTGATATAATGGGTTTTGGTTATATTGGTGCAAGAAAGTAAAACTTGGGCTATGGAGTTGATTTGAGGAAATGACAGAGAAAAATGACTTAGTGATGAAACTTAAGAGGATAAGGCTAGGCGAGAAAAGGTCTTCAGTGTAAAATCGTAATGTGTGGCGAGATAAAACAGAGCAAGTAACTCAGAGTGCTACTATGGGCGAATTCAGAGTTAGCTTTTGGAAGAAAATGTTTTGTCTAAGTGGCATGAACAAGCGACACTGTGCAGCAAATCCACAGGTTCGAAAATTCATTCCAAAATAAACAGAAAAAATTAGGAATAAAGATGACAGGAAGCATGTATGCAAAGAAAGAGGCACAATACATCCAACTGCTACAACTAGAATCTTTTTGTCAAGTTACAGGACCTTTGCATTAAATTTCGGTCAAAAAATCAGATTGCATACAATAGCTATTGTCTACCAAATTTTCCAACCAACCTGGCTTACATCAAAAAGATGAAATATATAAATGAGGGTGCCACTTGGGCTACCCTTCTTTCTAACTGCTAACCGTAAAACTAGGAAAACTGAGTAGCATGTGTTGGAGACTCTTTGCATGGTGCTTTCTAAAACTAGACAATAATCACGTCTGTTTACCCATGACTGTTCACAATTTTTCCATGAGGATCTGATCATCGGTTAGGTATCTATATGAAGGAAATATGTGTCAGTGTATCCCTTTGATCAAGTGTCTGAGAAAACATGTGTCTGTTAGGAACTTACTATCTGCTATAACGACTTTGATTTTTGTTGCATGCTCATTTGCTGAAAATATTTGCGCAACAAGTGGCTATTTGATTGTCATGGTCTTTATCAAAATGGTAGAGTGTTTTGGGGAAACGTTTCCTTCAAAACTTCTAAGATTTTTCTTATGTGTGCAGACGCAGAGACGAGTTCCAGTTAGACTCATTTTTTTTGGGCGCTGGCGTGAGCCACGCAGGATTCCTTTTCGGCCGCTTCACATTCTCTGGAATACTCTGTGTGCTTTTCTTCCATAAGTCTCTATGATTCTCACAGCTGTACAATGGTGTATTGCGGCTCTCTGATATGTATTTTTAGCCATGCCACGTTCCCTTCGTGACCCTGCATTGTTGATGCTTCCATAATATTTGTGGCTAGATGCCGCCTTAAATCCATGTTTTCCCGATAGAGTTCAGTGATAGCCAGCTTTTCCTTCTTTAATTGCTAAGATGGCTATTGATTATTCACTCCTGTGATATCCACTTTCCCTGTTCTTTTCATGCCTTCACAACTCGATCCTCTAGTAGGCTCTAGTTGGATGGCGAGGATGAGTAGTTCTTCAGCCACCTATCTCGCACATGGCTCTTCTGAAAAACGAGCTTCCACAACTTCCTTGTTCTTCCTTGGCCTGCCCTTTCTCCGAGGCATTTTCTATTGAGGAGATGGGGCTTCTACTGTCTTCCCTTCCTGTGAAAATCCCTCCACTTTAGGTTCCACGTGGTTTGATCTGTTCTTCTCTGTGGGTAAAGGAATAACTCCTTTCATGTCTTTGGGAATGTTTTTTGTAGGTGAGAATGACTCCCAGTCGTTTTGGGGCTTGGACCTTACGATTCAGCTGCTCTGTGCACCTTTCTTCATGCTTTGAGAGGTCACCATGGCATGACTAGTGTGTATTCTACACGCAATATATCCAGCAGATGCACAAGTATTCTACACGCAATATATCCAGCAGATGCAATAAGGGGATTTGAACAAACTCAAATGGAAAGGAAAATTGCAAATAGAGTTCAGGCCTGGTTCTACGACTGGAAAGAGTGTTGAGCGTTCAAGATTTATAACGAGTCAGACAAAAGAAGGAATCATGTTGGAGGATAGTGAATTCATGGCGACGAGATGTTTTGGGTTGAGTTGTAGTTTTTCCATGACAAATCCCCGTGTTTAGGATATAGGCGATAAGGCTTGTTGGGCATGCATGATACAAACGCCACAATTTTTCATTCCCTCAGCCTTCATGATGGACTAATAATAGTTTTTGTACTTGACGATGCAACTTCCATTAACTACTTGACTCGACCTGGGGCACGTAGAGACTGGTTTCTTAACAGGACTTGAATCTTTGGAAAAGACATACCCGTACCACTTATGCAAGTTTCGACTCTAACATCCCTTCCCATCCCCAAGGGCCAACCAACCACTTGTTGATTTCAATCTCATGGTGCTATGTACCTGACTTCACATGTTTGGATGCATGGGTCATAACGTGACTTAAAACCAACTCTAACTGGAAATAAAAATGGCGGTGCTAGCAATTTCTTTGTTCGAACTATGTTTGAGGTGTCATTTACACCGTTGGAAAGCTTGTGACAAGCACTTCGACTTGGCATTGTTTTTGTTGAGATTTGTGGACTTTGAATTTTTTCCCTTTTAGATCCTCCTAGATCATTGGTTGAGGGATATCATTTGGTGCATAGTTGATTCTTAGTACATGGTACATGGTGTTGGTATAGGATTGACGTATATGGTTGATAATTGAAGTTATGGTACCTGCACTTGGCATATCTTATGGTACATGATTGGTGATATTGAGATGCACTTTCATGATGTTATGGTACAAGAGTTGATTATGATATGGTACATTTCTAGAGGCACTTCTTGGTGAAATCAATACATGGTATGGTACATTTTTTGGTACATGGTATGGTACAGGTTTGATGCATAGTTGATGCATGGTTGATATAGGTTGATCTACATGGTATGGTATAGGTTAATGCACATGGTTGATGTACATGGTATGGTGATGGTGTTGGTATCCATGTGAGTGGATATGATTGATGATGATATATTAGTGATAGTGACAGTGATAGTGAAGGTGATAGGGACAGTATCAGTTTGGATGATTGGTTGATCATCAGGCACAGGTTGATGTGAAAGAGTGAAAATTATTGGTTGAAAATGACAAGTTGATTGATGAAAGTGGTAGTTACAAGTTGATCAATGGTAGTGACAGGTTGAATCTACACTTATATTTCAGGGTGGAAGGAGGGGGCAAGGAAAGGGGGTTGTAGCCTTCTTTCGGTTGGTGTTGGAGAACTCATGGAGTTGGATCTTCCTTCAGTTTGGTGCTTGTAAATCATGGGGTCGTAGCCTCCTTCAGGTTGGAGCCAGAGAACACAGGGATTTGGAGCTTCCTTTAGGTTGGAGCTTGTAAACTAGGGGGATGGAGTCTCCTTCCTATTGTAGCTGGAGAATTCAAGGAGTTGTAGCTTCCTTCAGGTTGGTGCCTATAAATCAGGGGGTTGGTGCCTTGTTCTAGTTGATGCTAGAGAATTTGGAAGTTGGTGCTTCCTATGAATGTATTCTTGATATATATAAGAAATAATTCCATGGTTTTTTCGCATTTGGGTTTCCATGAAAATTTTGGTGTACTATGTATCTGATGTGATATTTTTGAATTGTACTTCTTATGGTTATATGCTCATAATATATTAAATGAATCATAAATTATATACTCATGATAAAGTTCAAGTTTATATATTGTGATTGAAAGTGGTAAAAAGTGGTCATACTCATTCACCCACCCCCTTTGAGTATTCCAACAATTGGTATCAAATAAAGTTCCTTCAATATAAATTCTAACCACTGGAGGATAGATCATGGAGAGCATTGATTCGTATACGAATGGAATACCATAGTTTGTTGGACAAAACTATGCCTTTTAGAGCACAAGAATGAAAAATTATGTATAAGAACAGGGATTTGATGTTTGGAAATCAATAATAGAAGGATACAAAGAGCTTGCCACTCCACCAATAGATAATGATGGAAAAAAACTCAGTGAAAACAATTCAAGGAATAAAAAATCTATCCTGAATGGTCTGGTTGATTCAGTATAAGTCAATGTTATGCATTGTGATTCTGCAAAGGAGATTTTGGAAAAACTTCAAAATGTTTATGAAGTATATGCCAAAATCAAGGCATACAAACTTCATACTTACATAGGTCAATTTGAACAATTGAAAATGAAGGAATATGGAGACATTTTGTCTTACATTTTACGAGTTGATGAAATAGTGAATGTGATTAAAGGATTGTGAGAAGAAGTTGAAGAATCAATGATTTTTTAGAAGATACTAAGGTATCTTCCAATAAGGTTTGATCCTAAGATTTCATCCCTAGAGGAAAGAGAAGATGTTGATACACTAAGCATGGATGAGCTACATGGAATATTTACATCCTATGAAATGAGAATAGAACAATAAAATACATCTAAGAAAAAAGAAACTTTCAAAGCATCCAAGAATACAAAGAATAATAAAAAGTCTAAGTCAAAGCCAAATTTCATCTGCAACGATGAGTCAGATAAATATGAAGAAATATCCAACTTTGTAATAAAGTTGAAGAGAGGAACCAACAAGTACAAAGGTATGCTTCCTTTAAAATGTTTTAATTGTGGTAAAATTGATCATTTTTCAAATAAGTTTCCTTAGGCTAAGAAGTTAGATAGTGATGAAGAAGAAGATCTCAAGAAAGAAATGAAATATCAAAAGGAAAACAAGAAATGAGATGAAAGGAAAGAATTCAATAAAAATCTCTATTCAAGAGAAGAAAATTCCTCATCTGATGAAGATGAAATTGATTTAGAAAGAGTATTTTTTATGGCTACATAAACTACTAAAAGAAATATTGAAAGTGACGAAGAAGAAGGTGAAGTGGATCTTGAGGCAGAATTAATCAGTGCTTTAACTGAGATGGAGAAATAAAGGAAGAAAAACAAATCATTCAAAGAATAAATAATCTCCTTGAAAACCCAACTTGAGGAAAGAAAGAGAAAAGAAGAAGTAATGCATATCTAGATGATAAACAAATAAAAAGAGTGTGAGAAGATTGAAAATGAAGTTGTGACATTGAGAGTTGAATTCAACAAGCTTAGCAAGAACTCGAAAATTTCTCAAGTGTTAGAAAACATTCTCAACATTGAAAGGCCATACAATGAAAAATGTGGACTAGGATACAAGAATTTTCATTTTGAGGAAATTTCAATATCCATGATGAAAGAAATAGAACAAAAGAGTTATGAAGAATTTATCAAAGGAAGGAATCATGTTCAGCAAGAGTCAGAGAGGAGTGAGTACATAAGACCTTCTACATTCAGACAAGGAAGCTTCAATCATTATGAAGGAAGCAACCAAAGCGAATATTGTTATTAGCCAAGGAAGGAATTCATAAAGACCACACAACAAAGAAGATAATTCACTCCCAGGTATCAACATTTCTTTTTGGGTCATTTTTTTACATGTACTAACTTAGGACATAAATATGTAGATTACAAAGAATATGGAAGAAATGTTCAGACAAGAGATGATTATGTAGCTCTCTCCAATATTTAATGTTACAAATGTCACAATTATTGTCACATAGATCAAAATTACAGAAGCGTGATAGATATTCCCATGAAGGAAAACATCGATGTTAGGTACAAAGTGGTTTGGAGAATAAATGGAAAACAAGAAGAGCAAGTGAATGAAAACGAGGTCCCAAAGATCATACTCACAAGATTTGCAACAAAACAAGATCATGATGAATATATAGGAAAAAAAGAAGATGTCAGAATCCGAGAATAGGATGAAGTTAGAATTCAGGAAGAAAAGAATGTCAGAATTTAGGAAGAGGATGAAAATGAAAATGATGAATCCACATATGAAGAGGAAGATTACTCTACATTAGAGCAGATATTTTTTGATCCATTCATCTTGGAGACTCCCAATAAATATGAATATTGAAGAGGGGGATTCTAAACAAAAAATCTACAGATCATAGAACTATATTTCAAACAATTTTAAGTGTTTGTATTTTCGGAGTGGTTTGATGACAGAAGTGAAAAATGTATTGTGACAGTTTGATCGTTTGAGGAACAGATTTTAGGTATCAGCTGAAAGTTACAAAGAATATCAGTGAATCACTTTTCAAGTAGAGATTCATGATTCTATTGGCGATTACACATGTGTATTCAGGAACGGATATATTCAGTTAAAATTGTTGTATACATGTAGAGTTTGATTTGTAGATTGAACAAATAGCTTGAGAAGAAGGAATATGTTGTAATCAATAGATGTGTCAGCATTGTATGGAGTTGAGTAGCAGAGTCAGGGATAGTTGTATGACTTATGAACAAACATGGATTCATGAGAAATTTGGCAAGTACATAAGACATTAGTCAGATTATATGCATAAAAATGGATGGCAACATATTGATAGGTATAATTAGTTAGTCATAAGAAGGTAAGCAGTGAAAGGAACAACAAAACAAGGGAAGATAAATCATCAGGAAAAGCTATATCATTAGAAGGAATTTTTTGAATCACATGGTCATTGATATCTAAGCTATGAACTTTACAAGCCATAAATACTTCAAGACAAGTAACTTTTGAATTATTTTTATATATGTTAATGAATTACAAGAGGAATCACCAATAGACAAAAAGAACCAAAAGAGAGAAAGTACAAGAATCCCCACATTGATCTACATGAAATATTGTAGATAATTCAAGGGGAGAGAAATTTATAGAGAGAGAGAGACCATATTAGTAGCAGGAAGATAGGGGGATACATATCAACAGGGGGTGTTTACCTTTTTCATTATGATCTCAAAGAGGGAGAAAGAGAAATATCAGAAGAATGAGGATAGGGGGAGTAGCCCCAAAGGGAGATACTCTTTTCCATTGATTTCAAAGGGGGGGTGAAACATGAGGAAAGAAACAAGAGTAGATAAATATTAGGAACATTGGTCACATGTGGATTATGAGTGTAGGAGTATGAGTGTTTCCATCAATGCTAAAGGGGATATTGTTGGATAGTTGGATGCCATTGATGTTGTTGGACAATTGGTTGTTATTTGTGTCAATAAAAGTGGTTTTCATTGATGTCAACAAATGTGATGGGAGTATTTGGAGAAGTCTCCAAAGTGGTCCCCTTATTGTGTATCTCTAAGCATGTCCCTCACGGGAAGATGCTTTGAGGAAGTCTACAAGAATTCCTATATATATGGTCATGAAGCGTGAAGTTGTTTAAGGAATAAGGACATGAAGGACAATGAAAATGTAAGTAAAACAATCATATATGGATATCCCTCATCCTAATATTTCCATCGGTAGCTGGTACGTCATGTAGTTCCTCAAAGTTGAGGAGATATGAGGTCATGAAGTTGGAAGCCCCAAAGAATGGTCAAGAATCCCCTAAATAGTTGCAATAAGAATTTACAAGTAATTAGTTAAAGGGTAAAATGGTTATAACAAGAAATTATAGGTCAGCCCTAAAGTTAATTAAATAAGTCATGTGTACAAGTATAAATACAATTCAATAAGCCTTTCATTCTAACACACATAAGTTCAATGATTATATATCATTCAAGTGATCTTTCGGTTTATTTTTTCATAGATATATGAGGTAGTGAAGTATGAGGTAGTGAATTTTGAGGTAGCTAAGGGAAGTGAAGGAAACATATGCAAACTAGATTTTAGAGGTTATCCATGGGTCAAAGTGGAGCAAGGAGCGGACATCTGTGGGTCGCAATGGAAAAAGCATTAACATTTGTAGGTTGACAATGTAGTACAGGTGGCAGATTTGTGAAAAGGACTTGAAAAAAATGATATATGTTGTTTGTTGAAGATGAAATGCACTAAGTTGGTCTATTGGTCTGAGATGACATACATCGGGTCTTCTTCGTGAGTAAAGATATGTATTTTATTTGTTTGTTTAAGGCTTGTATCAAGGATGGTATGGCACATGCTTAAGGAATGTATTGTAGGCCCTTTGTTGAGGTTCATGTCTTGGTGATATTTATATATTCTTGAGACATATCATTGGTACATTATGTACCAGTGTTATGGTTCATTGTTAGAGAAACATCTTATTAATATCAACATATAATTGAGGCATATCTTATGGCACATGGTATGATACATGATCGAGGTACATTGTGGGACATGGTTTGGATATTTGAAAATATGCTTGAGGTACATCTTGGTGATGTTATGGTACATTGATTAGAGACATATCTTAGCTATCTTGGTATCTAGTTTGGTATATATCATGGTGATGATATCACATGATTGAGGCACTTCACTGATGATACCCTATTGCATATGGTGGCATATGTGTGAGGCACATTATTTGATTCTTTCTTGAGTCACATCATTTGGTACATAGTTGATGCTTGGTACACGGTACATGGTGTTGGTATACGATTGAGGTATATGGTTGATCATTGATGTTATGGTATGTACACTTGGAATATATTATGGTACATGATTGGCGATATTGTGACACATCTTGGTGATGATATTATGGTACATGAGTTGATGATGATATGGTACATTTCTAGAGACACTTTTTGGTGATCTTCGTACATGGTATGCTACATGTTTTGGTACATGGTATGGTATAGGTTTGATGCATAGTTGATGCATGGTTGATACAGGTTGATGTACATGGTTGATATACATGGTATGGTACAATTTCATGTACATGGTTGATGTACATGGTATGGTGATGGTTTTGGTATCCATGTGAGTGGATTTAATTGATGATGATATATTAGTGACAGTGAAAGTGACAATGATGGTGATAGGGAGAGTGAAAATTTGGATGATTGATTGATAATAAGGAACATGTTGATGTGACATAGTGACAGTGATTGGTTGACAATGAAAATTTGGTTGATGGAAATGGAAGTTATAGTTTTATCAGTGGTAGTGACAGGTTGAGTCTACACTTGTATTTCAAGGTGGAAAGATGGGGAAAGGAAAGGGGGTTGTATCCTCATTCTAGTTGGTGCCGAAGAATTCAAAGAGTTGGAGCTTCATTCAGGTTGTTGCTATAAAATCAGGGGTTTGTAACCTCCTTTTGGTTGGATATAGAGAACACAGGGATTTGGAGCTTCATTTAGGTTGTAGCTGGAGAATTCAAGGAGTCATAGCTTCTATCAGGTTGGTGCCTATAAATTAGGGGGTTGTTTCCTCCTTCCATTTGGTGCTACATAATCTTGAATTTGGTGCTTCCTATGAATGTATTCTTGATATATATAAGAAAGCATTTTGTTCTTTTCTCCCATTTGGGTTTCCATGTAAATTATGGTGTATTGTGTATTTGATGTGATATTGTTGAATTGTAATGCTTATGGTTACATTCTCATGATGTATTTGTTAGTAAATCAAAGCCACTTCCATACTAATACTAATAGAAGATAAGAAGAATTTAATCAAGAATTAAAACGACACAAACAATCACACAGTACATGGATATTTTACCCTGAAAACCCTTAACTGGGAAAACAAACATTGCTTTGAGCGTTCTAATCTCTTTATTTCTTTTTCAATTAGAATAAAAGGTTACATGTCTAAACTTGGTCCACACCTAAGACACAATTGATATCATATCCTCTTTCTTGCACAAGAAAAACCTTGTATCCAATTCTGCTTACATATGCATGACCAACAACCTACACTTACACATGCATTAAACTGCAAAAGTGCATTCTATAATTACCTCACAGAAAACGTTACAGCCTTACAACATGCCTATTTATAGGATTTACAACATGAAAAACCCTAAATATTGGCACCCAAAAATATTTACAATTCCATGCACATCATTGGCTACAAATCCTGCAAATCCTGGGATTCTATTACAGTCGACTCCAAGTCAGGTTTACCAGTTGACTACCAATTGACCTTAATTTGGTCTCTATTTGGTCCTCTCATGCCTGCATTTCAACCTATTGTAGGTTGAATTATCATTAATATATTCAAATTTGACATTACCTTTTTGACTCCCTCAAACTTCGACTTGTTGTCGATCCACCTCGAATTCAACCTATTGTCAATCCACCTCAACCTTCGACCATTAGTTGATTCACCTCAACTAGAATTTCAATGCAAAGAATATAACAACCGAACATTCTCCCACTTGTTTTATTCTTTGTTGAAATAGGAGATTCTTGAACTTTCATTGGTAAACCCACAACATCAATTCCCCTTGCCTCTCTGCACCAAGAGAACTTCACAACACTCACAGGATTGGTCAACAAATCCTCTATGTTTTCCAACATGTCTACTTTCTCTAGAAACACCTTGTTACTTTCCACCATGTCTCTTATGAAATGGTATTGTACATCATTGTGATTAGTATTTGAATGATAAGAAGGGTTATTTTCGATAAAATTGCGCTTTGACTGTCGCATCTTACCTACATATCTCTCTTCTCAAACCTGATTCATGAACACAACCTTTGAAGCCATACCTCTTATTTTCTTCCATGAGTGGCCACCATGTATTCAACTTCTGTTGTTGACAAGGATACAACCCCCTGTTTCTTACTCATGCATATTATTTCTCCACCAAACATCTTGTATAAATATCCACTGGTCGACCTTAGTTGATCCATGTCTCCATCCTAGTCGACGTTGAAAAATCCATGTACATATAATTTACCATTGTGACCTCCAGGTTTTCCTTGGTAGCATATACCATATTATTTTATGCCACACAAATACTTGAATACTCTCTTGACAACTTTCCAGTGATCCTTTCCAGGTGTCAACATGTACCTTCTCAACACTCTCATTGCATGGGAAATGTTTGATCAAGGGAATACCATCACATACATTATACTAACAACCACACTTGCATGGGGAACTCGTGCAATGTCCTATATTTTTTCCTATGTTTTTAGACACTGTTCAACAATAATCCTTTCTCCCACAAGAATTTGCACATTCACCAATTTGCAATCTTGCATGTTGAATCGTTTCATAATTGTTTCAATATATTTTGTCTGATTTAACCAGAGATTTCTAGCCTCTCAATCGCTCTTAATATCCATTCCCAAAATGAATATAGCTGCATCGAGATCCTTCATGTTGAACTTGGATGATAGCTTCAGATTCACCTATATTATTGTGTCCATGATGTTTCCAATCAACAACATTTCATCTACATACAAATATACATATATGAAATACCCACCTTCTTCCTTGGAATATATGCAGTGATAAACATTTATTCTCAAAAATACAAAAATAAGGATGTATGTGTCAAACTTATAGTACCACATCCTTAGAGACTACTTTCGATGATAAAGGGATATTTTGAGTTTGCACACCAACTCTTGCTTTCCCTTTACTACAAATCCTTCAGGTTGTTTCATGTAGATTTATTCTTCCAGGTCCCCATATAGGAACACTGTCTTTACATCCATCTGTTCTATATTCATATTGAATGTTGCAGCCAGAGACATTAGTACTCTAATGAAAGTTATTTTTGCAATAGGGAAAAAACTCTCACTGAAGTCGACTCCCTTGACTTGGAAATATCCTTTCACTACTAGTCAATCTTTGAAATTCTCGACTTGTTCTACGAAATCCATATTATTCTTGAACACCCACTCACTACCAAAGATATTTCTTCCACTAGGTAACTTGAATAGATCCCATGTATCATTCGTGTACAAGGATTCCATCTCTTAGACCATGGTGTCGTTCCAAATTTTACCCTTTGTTGAGTCGGCTACCTCACCGACTGACTTGGGATCATCATCAATGGAATTTAACATGAATGTGGAATGAAATTTGGGTGGAGTATAGATTTCAACTGGTTTTATTACTCTTTCTAACCTTATTACCACCAGAGTCAATTTTTCCACATCTTCCTCAAATTCAGTCGACTAATCTGAATCAACTTCTTTGTTCCTCTGTTCAAACCTCACTCATCATGATTATTCTCAGTGTGAAAAATGTCCTCGAGTTCAGAATTACCTCTGACTTCTCTGAATATCACATCTCAACTATACAATTTTCTCCTTGATGTAGGATCCTAGAGCCTATATCCTTTCATTTGTTCTTTGTATCCGATGAAAATACATTTGTCTGCCTTCTTGTCCAACTTGCTCCTATTTTCCTTTGGAACATGCACAAATGCATCATAGCCAAAATATTTGATATGGTCCACTCAAGGATTCTTAACAGACCATACCTCATTTGGATTTGTGTCGACTAGCATCGATGAAGGAGACATATTCACTAGATATTTTGCAGTTTTAACTTCCTCCACCTAGAATTATTGTGCGATCCTAATAACACTGAGCATGCTTTCTACCCTATCAATCAATTTTCTATTCATTCTCTCAAAAAATCCATTTTGTTGTGGGGTATATGTTGTGGTATTTTTCCTTTCTATGCCACAATTCTTATAGAACTAATCAAATTTCTTTCCACAAAATTTACCACCATTGTTAGTCCTCAAAACTTTAATCCTATTCTTTGTCTAGTTTTCCACAAGATATTTAAACTCCTTAAATCTATATAAAACCTCTGATTTCTTCCTCATGAAATATATCCATGTCTTCCTGGAAAAATAGTCTATGAAGGAGACATAACACAGGGATACACCAAGTGAAGGAACTATAACCGGGCCAAAGACATCACTATGCACCAGTTATAGAATCCCATTTTCCCTTGTCGCTCCAGATGGGAACCTCACCTGACTTTGTTTTCCATATATGCAATGTTCAAAAAAACGACTTATAAACCACATTCAGAAAGACATTGACCATACTTTTTGTTTGTATAGATCAGAGTCCTTTTTCTCTAATGTGTGCCATCCTCTCGTGCCATATCCTGGTCGGTTCCATTTCATCATGTCTTTTCGAGTCGACTTTAACTGACTTATCTTGAGTCAATTTGAGTTGTGTTGACATAGAGTCGAGCCGATTTCAGGAGAAATGATGTCCTTACATCCAATTGAGTCAACCTTCCCTAACAACTTGTATAGGGTACCAATCCAAACTCCCTTCATTAATATCATCGCACCTATGACCATCTTGCATGAATTCTTCTGAAACACAGTATGCACACCTGCATCACTCATCTTCCTAACAGATATTGGGTTTCTTTGCAAACCTAGAATATGTAGCACACCTAGAACGGTTCTTTTCCTCCCATCCTGTAGTGTCAGTCAAACACTTCCTCATCTGACAATTCTGGTTTTCGAGTCATCCACCAAGAACATATCAGCCCCATCATATCTTCAATATTCACATAACCATTCTTTATGTGGTGTCATATGATAGGATTCTCTTGATTAGATCAACCAAACATATTGATCTGACTGTGTCTTGGTCGACGCCGGGTACACATCACCTCCCTTGTTTTATGTCATCTTTCTCTTAGTCAACCGCTTCACGTCATATATGTCAATGAATTATGTTACATTCAACTTACAGTCCTTTTTAAAATTCCCATCTTTACCGCATTTACAACATCTTCACGTTGACTGAACCAGGGATTTATATATACCTTCGACTTAAAATTTCTACTAGAGAATTTTCCTTTATCTCTTTCTACTGGTCGACCTCTCACTACTAGAGCATATTTAGTTGATCAGTCCATGTTCTTTCTTCTCATTTCTTCCAAAAACTGAGAAACAACCATGTCCTCTAGCGACAGTGTGGTTACATTACTCCCAATAGCCATGACTAATCTATCCCAGGAGTCTGGAAAAGAACATAATAGGTCGATACACTTCTCCTCATCATTGATATTAATATCCATAGACTATAATTGGATTAAAACAATATTAAACACATTTTAATACTTAATCACTAAACTTCCATCACTCATACTTAGAAGATACATTTTCTTTCTGAGAAATATCTTATTTACCAAAGATTTATACTGGTATAAGATTTCCATCTTGTCCCATATTTTCTTGGCTAAATATTCACCTGAGACATTCAACAACACCAAATATGCAAGACAAATCCAAATCATACTTCTTTCTCTTATTTTGAGTTTATCCCATTCTTCCATTAACATGCTTGTCAGCTGGGTACCTGGACAAACTGTTTTCCATTGTTCTCGATCTATAATAAAATATTCCATTTTAAGCTTCCAAAGGTCAAAATTCTGGCCATCGAACTTTTTTATCTCTATTATGGAACCGCTCTCCGTTATTTACCAGGATATTTAACACAATTTATGACTTACGACTCTTACTATACCTAAGGTGTAGTTCTCAGATTCAATATTGGAAAATCAAGATCTGATATACTTGCAAAGCATAACACTACTATTATAACGTACTTGTCAGAGAAAACCTAAGTTTTGATGCCACATGTCAGGAAGTGAAAGAAACTTCCACACTAATCCTAGCAGAAGAGAACAATAATTTAATAAAGAACACAAATGACACAAGCAATGTCACAGTACATTGAGATTTTACCCTAGAAACCCTTAATCAAGAAAACCAACATTCCTTTGAGTTTTTTGTTCTTTGTTTCTCTTATTCAATTAGAATAAAAGGTTACATGTCTAACCTTGTTCCACATCTAATACACAATCGACATCATACCATCTTTCATGAAAAAGAACAACCCTATAGCCAATTCATCTTACATATGCATTAACCTACACAAGTGCATTCTACGATTACCTCACAACAACATTTATGACCTTACAACATGCCTCTTTATAGGATTTACAATAGGAAAAAACCTAAATATTGATGCCCAAAAATCGTTACAGATCCATGCATATCATTGGATACAAATCCCGCAAATCCTGAGATTTTGTTACAATCAACTCCAAGTCAGGTTTACCAGTCAACTACTAGTTGACCTTAATTCGGTCTCTAGTTGGTCTTCTCACACCCACATGTTGACCTCTTTTAGGTTGAACTACTATTGATATATTTCACGTCGACATTACTTGGTCGAATCCCTCGACCTTTGACTTGTTGTCGATCAACCTCAACTTTGACTTGCTATCGATCCACCTCGACCTTTAACCATCATTTGATTCACCTCGACTCAACTTTCACAGCAAAGAATATAACAACCCAACAATAATGAATGAAATCATAAGTGATATACTTTTGATAAATTTGAAGTTTATATATTGTGATTGAAAGTGGTAAAAGGTGCTCATACTGATTCACTCCACGTTCTCTCAGTATTCCAACACCACCTTCTTACACACATTTAATCATTATCTTTGGGAACACTTAATCATAAATTAGAAGGTCCATACAAAATAATGATAATTTCAGGATTGTGGGTTGGACTAATACCCATGAATAATTCCCTCTTGGACCCCTCTCTCTTGTGGAATCATATCCTCCTCATCATTCTTCATATATTTTGTATCACAACCAGCTATTACAAATTTGATCAATTATTTAATGCATATAAATACAATTCATACCCCGACCACATTAAATCAATACGAGCTCTTCACCCCAACACATTGAATCACTAGCCTAATTAATATTTATACAATTACATTAGAATTCATGTAGATTAAAATTGGGGATGCTACAAATCAACATATAGGCTATCCGACCTAATATCACTTAGGCCTTTCATCCTAAATATAAATACATGGGCACCCCTATCCTAAAAACCATAAATACATAGGTGCTTTGATCCCAAAACATAAATACATATCTCACTGAAATTCTCCAACAACTATCCCGATTTACACTAGCCCTCTTCCTCTTGACTTTCCCAATGAAAGGAATGTATCCCTTCACTACTCTCAGCCCATCAGGTGTCCCATTTATTTATCAAGGCTAACCCAAGGAATGTTCCCCCATCACTATACTTAGTCCATTGGGTTTCACCATTCATTTATTAAGGTATCTCTAGCAAATGTGACTAAGAATCTCACTATTGGGAACTCAAGGAAACTCGATGCTAGGAAAGATACCATAAAAATAACTAGCAACAACCCTTTTTTTGTAGTGAAACTCGCATAGGAATTCACTCTTCAGTCCGAACAAACTGCTAAATATCTTCCATTCTTTATTTGTTCCTATAGAATCCATTAAGAAAATATACCCTTTATATCCATTATCATTTAAAAAATATGTTATTTACAAGAGTTTTCAACTCCAGAATATAAGCGTTTATTCAAATTAAATTTGCAATCATAAACCGATACTCATCTCTATGGTTATCTTGTGCTTCACAAATAAAATACTTACCAAATTAACGAGAACTCTATAGAGTTCTTGTTTTTTTGGGGGTCACATTTTTTACGTCGTTTTGAAAATTTGTTCTATAGGTAGCACCCCCTCCCTTTTTAGATTGTTTTTTGATATTTTAAATCTTGTTATCCATAACGTATCTACATTAGTTTTTTAAATGTTTATTTTTCAATCTATTTTCTATTTTTTCTAATTTTTTTCAATGGTGTTTTTAATAATTTTCACATGCTTATTTCAATGTTAAAAATGTTGTATACAATTTACTTTTTTGAAATAAATATTTTTCATATAATTGTGACTGCTTAATTAATTTATGGTTCCATACTTTTTAAATATAGTGGAAAATATCATTTTTAACACATTGTTTACCTTTACTTTAATACATAGAAAATATTTGTAGTTAAATAACACTATTTTTACATATTTAACAAAAACAATATACATTTTAAAGCCAAATATAATAAAAAACCTATACATTTTGGTACCTATCCGTTTAAAATAACATGTCAAATAAAGCATTTTTATGGACATAAAAGAACAAAAATAGTGTTTTTTTTTAAATTAACATTTTTTTTCCATATATTTATACATTTGAAATAAAAAAAATGACAACATTTCATGTCATTTTCACTAGTATAGTGAGTCAAAGTAAAATAATAAAAAAGATTCATCATAAAGAAACAACAGATACATATTCATTCTTATTTTAAAATGTGAAATTCAAAACATTACAGTTATAGCTCATAAAAAAATTGCAAAATTGAGCATCGTTTTCAAGGGCATCTTAAAACTAATCAACAATAATATATCCCAAATTCATCATTCTCAACAGACACATTATCATCTTCTTGAATATCATTAGTGCTTCCATTGTGTCATTTTTCTCTTCCATTAGGTCTTTGATATTTGTAAGTTATCCAAAGTGATCCTTTCCATTCAATCCTCCTAATGGTACTTGAGGTTTCTTTGACATTTTTCCCACCTTTGATTCATTAAATCTCCTTTCTTCAAGCCAATTTCTTGTGTTTCATTTGGAAGATGTAGAATAACATTAATTCTTTGTTGAATGAAATGACACTGTAGCGGGTCACTTTCAATGGCTATGCAATTTCTTTCTTTTTTGTAAGAAACAAGCTAGTGTTGTACCTAATCACCAAATACAAAATAAATAATTAAGTTAAATAATAAAAAAAGACATAAATTAAAAATAATAAATATCGAAACATAATTTCATAAATGTTAGATCATAATTCTTACCTGAACCGAGAACAAATCCCAAACCCAATCTCCTTCATTTGAAAATGTATCTATAAGATAATTAATTAATGCTTGTGGTTTTTGATAAATGTTAACCATATCTCATTTCAAATCATTTTCCTCATATGTTAGCTTTCTAACCACAACATTGTAAGCCAATAAACTATTAGGATTCCATCCATCCTTTACATAGACAATAGTAGAATTATAAGAATCATATTTTGTCCAGGTTGCAAGATGTATATTCTCAATATCATGTGTAAATGGTTCTCTATTGGAACTCTGAATATTGGGCTTGTTCCTATAACATAAATAAGTACAAATTCAATTAACTTGTGAATTAATAAAATTGATTTGTAATCATAAATGCTAAACATACACTTTCAATATCTTATCAAATAAGTTGCATCCTTGTCTTTTATTTTCCCTTGAAGACTGACTGTACTAATCCTTGTTGTGTGTATGAACAAAAAATCAGAAATATCCAAAATGGTGATGTTGTGACTTCCATAAATCCCATAATCAGTTTATTGAAATATTGGTAAGTATAAGACTCAGTGTCATATCCAATGTTTTCAACATTATAACCATGAGGGATATCCACAATAACTATGGAGTATTATTTTTTAGGAACATTATTTGCAATTTGTACAGAATCACCTAATATCACTTTATACTTAACAATTCAGAGCGCATTCCAAATGTATTGATCAAGGGTGTCATCAAGTTCAACAGTCTGAACACATCTCCATATTTCTCTTTCAAGCTTGGAATTTTTAATAAATCTTTTGAAGGTTTCAAGTACTCCATATACATTTTTCTTTGGCATATTTAATGAAACAAACAAACACACACACACACACACAAACACACATATAACTAATAAAATATAAATAAATTAACCTACAAACAAATAATATGAATGCAATAAATCAACATACCTTTTTTAATGCAAGACAAAATTGTTGCAATACTATTGTAGATCTTGAATATGGATAACTGAGTTTAAAATCATCCCAAATCTCTTCATTCAACATCTTAACCATTTCCTCTTGTATTCTCATATACACATTGTGACTAAATTTAAAAACAAAATAATGTTACAATGATATATATAATAAAATACTTAGAAAATTGATATGTTAAACTCAAAAATATATATTATAGATTTTTTTTTGTCTTAACACAAATACAAATAACTCAACAAACTTAATTTTTAAATTCATGACACATTTATTCCATTGACAATTCACCCAACCTTACACGTGATAATATATCTATGATAAGTTTCCCATCCTTCACTCCATGTATCATTCTCCAAGATGATATAGTCATATCTTCTGGAAAATTCTTGATTTTAGGACCTGTCTCACTTGTGATACATATTAAGGGTTTATCCTTCTTAACTCTCTGAATTTTTATACCAATATTTTTCCATAGATTAAATATCTCATCTATCAAATCTCATACCTCTCCAGTTATAAATCCTAATTGAAAATAACTATCCATAGCTCTGAATACATCACTTCCTTTGCAAATTTTCTCTTTTTCATTTTCATCATCATCTAGGAAGGCTATTTTCTATACAACATTGCTTCCAAAACTTTGCATCAAAATTTTATCTCTCCCCACGACATATTTCAGAAAATGCATTATGGATAAATCTCACCCTTTGAATGCAAGTGATGGACATCCTATACTCATTATCTGTGTTATGATCCCATGAAAATAAATTTACTTCTTAATATATTAAAACAACATAAATTATGCATTTCACTGTCTCAAAAACAAGGTTATTGAGATATCCGTGCATCAATTATATTCTAGCCTCTGTAAAATGATTTCCTCCAATCACATAATATGTGTAGTCAAAACATTTTGATCTATCAAATTCATTCCTCCTAAGAACTTCCATTAGGTCAATAAGAACTAGGTAGTCAACCACATGTGCATATGGATTGTACCTAATCAATTCTTTCAAATTGTGAATATACAAGTGATGCATTTTTCTAATTTGATATTTTTCTTGCCCTTATCTGAGTTTATAAAGTTGTTTTCAAAATACCATCTTCTAGATCAACACATGGTGTTAATATTTCTCTACTACCTTTAGGACTTTCATTATAATATTTATTGATAATGATGGCTTATTCATCATCAACAACATTTTCTTTCTTCCTCTTATGATTTAAATGGGTTTCATGTAAATCAATGATTTCCTCATAATCTATAGGAATGGAATTAACCTCGACCATTACTCTTTTTCGTTTCTCTTGTTTATTATTCATGCAAGATGGAATGATAACCTGATTGGAACTAATCTCAACACAATATTCGTTTGGAGTTTCCTCATATTAAAATGTAACCTTTTTAGGATTTCTAGAATGAGTATTTTTATTTCTTCCTTCATGTTTTTTTCTATCTAATCTTGCATATTCAACCTCTGTTACTTTTTGTTTCCTTTTTCCTTCCTTCTTATGCCTTATCGATATGAAATAAATTGATGAATTACATGGTTTTTTTCTCTATAGAGTAAATCCCCACTAACATATGTGAAAGTTGTTCAACAAAATCCCGTAAAAATAAAATATAACATTTCCGTGTTAAATAAAATAATTTTTTTTACATGATACTAAAAATAATATAGTGTACAAAAATAAAAATAAACAAACTGACATTACCTTTCTCAATGTCTTCAACGATAGATGCACACAATTCTGTAAAACATTCATCCCTGTTATAATTTCTCGGTTTCAAACAATATCTAATATTGATATAAGTCCTAGCTTGTTTCACGAGTGCATCAACAATATATGTGTCTAGAACCAAACATATATCTTGTAGCAATCCAAGTGGCTTATAATTTCCTTGCACATGTTCAAAATCGACACAATACAAATATTAATGTTCTCCATTGTTTCCTTGTTTGTCTTTAAAAAACTAAGAATATTTTAGTTTGTTTTCACCTTCCACAGGTTTTCACTCTCTAACATTCTTCATTTCCCTTGACAACTTAGGTTTTGGACCTTAAAAAAACATGAAATCAATTTGTTTCCTAACATTCATGGAGGTTCTAGTTGCAATTTTGGATGCCATTATTGCATGTCATGATCCATATACATTCACACAAATTTTCTTTCTTGCCATTTTCCCTATATGAAAATACAAAAATAAATTAGGTCTGGGAAATATTTACATTATAATAAATTTCAAAAAAACATAGACCATAAAAATTCATATGGAAAATCATGGTCTTGCCTGGAGGGGTATCCTAACCACTAACCACCATGGGCCAAAACTATAAACAATTTATTAAAAACAATAAAAACTGTAATTGTTTTATTAAAAGTATACCCAATTGTTTTTCTTGAAAAATCCTAAGAATTTTGTTAAAATTTGTTTGAAAAAAGTCTAATATTTTTTTTTAAAATTAGGATTTATTTAGAAAAAATATAAAAAAATTAAGTGTTTCTTATAATTTTCGCATGAAAAAATCTCATGTGATTCAAATATGAGCTTATAATTTTTTTTCATAAGTGGTAAAAGTTTAAAAAATAACTAACCTCTGGAATGCTAATTTCTCCTCGAATGTCTTCTTGATGTTTCTCCCTTGTAGATTTCTCCAAACTATTTAACGAATGCTGCCCAATATTTAATGCAATGTAAAAAAACAAAACAAGTTTGTGTGTATATAACAAAGATGATATAAATTATTGTTAAGTGTAACAAATGTGGGATAAATAGAAAAAGAAGAAGGCTTTGTACAAATATACCTAATATTATATGTATCATCTCTAAGTTTAATGAATGTGAGATAAATAAAAAAACATGAAAAATATTGTAATTAAAAAATAAATAATGAATTAATAGAGTAAAGGTTGTTTTTAATTTTGAAGGAAAAATAATAGAGGGAAAAATTGTGGGAGAAATTTTGGAAGGAAAAATTTGAGGGGAAAGTTTGGAGGGAATTGTTTTGGGGGAAAATTTTGAGGGAAAATTTGATTCTGCAAGTTATAATATTGTCAATAGGAGGGTGAGCATTTATATCATTCTATGTTCTTAGTGATAAGTGATGGCTTTGTCAGATAAAGAAGATTTTATTTATTATATATCAACAAATTATTCACATATCTCTTCTTTTGGGACTAGCAAATGTGATGGGAATACTTGTAATGTAAATAAGGTGTCATATTTTTCATCTAGTCAGAAATTTGATCATAGTGCAAGCAATGTTATTCAAGAAATTCATCGAGAAAGTCATAAATCAGAGGAATTTGAATGCATCGATGATAAAGAGGAGTAATATGATGGTGATCAATATGTTCAATAAATTAATAATATTGAAAATAATCAAAATGTATGTCTAAGTGGAGACTTTGATCACAATTTAAATGATTGTGATGATAACTTTCCTCCAAGTGAGTATTTCCAAGGTACTAATGAAGATTTTCTGCCAAGTGAGGATTTCCAAGGAACTAATGAGGATGATGAATAATTTCCCTCAAGTGGGGAATTTAAATGTAGTGAATATTATTATGCCAATGGTGGACTCTCTTTCTCGAGTGGGGAATTTAAAGGAAACAATATTGGTGATGATCATTTTCCTCCAAGTGAGGATTTTCAACGTACTGATGAGGATGATGAATATTTTCCTCCAAGTGGGGATTTTCAAGGAACTAATGAGGATGATGAAGAATTTCCCTCAAGTGGGGATTTTAAAAGTAGTGAAGATGATTATGCCAATGGTGGACACTTTTTCCCGAGTGAAGAATTTAAAGGAAACAATGTTGATGATGATGATTTTCCTCCAAGTGATGATTTTCAAGGTATTGATGAGGATGACGAAGATTTTCCTCCAAGTGAGTATTTTCAAGGCACTAACGAGGATTATGAAGAATTTTTTTCTCAATTGGGGATTTTAAAAGTAGTGAATATGATTATGTGAATGGTGGACACTCTTTCTCAAGTGGGGAATTTAAAGGAAACAATGTTGATATGTTGGTTTTCCTCCAAGTGAATATTTTCAAGGTATTGATGAATATTTTCCTCCAAGTGAATATTTTCAAGGTATTGATGAATATTTTCCTCCAAGTGAATATTTTCAAGGAACTAAGGAGGATGATGAAGAATTTTCCTCAAGTGGGGATTTTAAAAGTAGTGAATATAATTATGGTGGACACTCTTTCCTGAGTGGGGAATTTACAGGTAACAATGTTGATGATGATTTTCCTCCAAGCGAGGATTTTCAAGGTATAGATGACAATGATGAAAATTTTAATCCAAGTGAGGATTTGGAAGGCACTAATAATGATTATGAATAATTTCCCTCAAATAGGGATTTTAAAAGTAGTGAAGATGATTATGTCGATGGTGGACAATTATTCCAACAAGGAAATTTAAAGGCACCAATGGTGATGATGATTTTTTCCCTCCAAGCAAACATTTTAGAGGAACTATTTATGTTGTTTATGATGACGAATACATTCTTGTTAGAGAAGAGTTTAATGGAATTGATATTCTTAAGGGTGATGGTGATTTTAATTCAAGTGAATTTTTTCATGGAATATCCAATTACATTGGTGAGGATGGTAATCATTTTTCTAGTGAGTTTGATATTCCTCTTATCAATGATATTATCAATGAAGATGATTATGGACCTAGAAATAAATATCATGTTCTCAATCATTCAACTGCAACAAATCAAGGGGATCGGCATTCTCTTGTTCGGTCTCCTAACAATGTTTTTCTTGATATTCCTTTTAGTGAAGACGATGAAATAGTGGATACATTGTAAAGAAAAATTTTGTCTCTGACTAAGACTAGAACTTTTTATATCAATCCAAATCATTCTAGTTATACAAGGTCTAGGAAATATTTTTTCCCTAAATCAATTTCCATAAGTGATTTGATTTCAAGTGAATGTTGTCAAAATAATTGTTTGAAAAACATGGACTACATGTATGCCTTGAATAAAATGAAGAAATATTTTTCAATGAATAAGATAATGCAAAATTAATATTTAATGGGGTGCATGATATCCACCAAGACAGGATATGATTATCGCATTGGGAATCTTTTACTATGCAGAAAGACATTAAAAACAATTAACTCAATTTGTAATCTTCATCTATCAAGAATCCAAACAAGGTTGGAAAAATATATTTCATTTTATTCAAAGGTACATCATGGACGAGGGAGTAGACCATTAATAAACTCTACATTATCATGGATTTGTGATTTATTTTCCAAACATGGAGACCGTGTGCTAGATAGAGACATAATACATATTCCAGATAATTTATGAAGGAGAGAAATGTACAACTTGTACAAAGAATATGATGAAGGTGTTGAAGGAAATGATAATTTTATTACATATGTATATTTTACAAGAATATGGAAGAAACAATTCAACAATGTTCATATTCCTACGAAGTCAAAGAATGAGATTTGTAGTATATGTGCTACTCTTAAATCAAGAAGAGATAAATATGAAAGGGTAGAAAGAGGTATGTATTTATTATTTTGTTTTTTTTAATTAGATAGTTATCAACTATGAAAACATATTATGGATATTTTCATTTTATGTTATGTGTAGATTCTATAGTCAAAGCACTTCAAGAACATCAGAATTAACAATCAAGTGAAAGACAAAAGTTGCACAAACATCGAAAGAAGTGTTATGATGCTCCAAAAAAATATTTAGGTATGATAATTGATGACATGGACCAGAAGAAAACACTTCTACCACATTTTGTGCATACACCAGAAAAATTGCAAGAAGAGAATTTCATTCAATTTCACTTGGTTGGTTGTATTGTTTTTAATGGAAAAATGTGTCCAAGGGTTTACTTCACAACTCCAAATATTCATAATGATGCAAATCTTAACATCACCATAATTCATCATGTTCTCACTCACTGGTCTAGCAATCTTCCTCAAGTTCTATATCTACAGTTAGACAACACTAGTTGTGAAAAAACAAATCAAACTGTGTTTGGATATTTAAGCATGCATGTTCAACTGAGAATATTTCAAAAGGTGAAAGTTGGTCTGAGGGTCTCCTTGTTGTTGTACACACTCATGATCATATTTATCAAATGTTCAATCTTTTTTCAGTAACATTGAAGAGGGAAAATGTTGGAAGCCTACCATCATTAATTGAATGTACTAAGAAATCATACATTCTAGAGCTTGTTTTTCACATGTAAGAATAAATTTTTGACATGCAAAGATTTATTCAGAGATCGCATGGTGAAGAAAAATGTATTGAGCAACTTAATTAAATTAACTTCCAACAACAATTTTGTTTCAAAAAAGTTGATGGGAAAACACTTATATGGAGAAATAAGTATTCAACTACTGCAGAATGGAGGTATTCATCAGGTTTCTCATGTTTGAAGTTCATTCAAGATAATCCAATATTTGCATCAAATTTATTTTTATTACAATTAGTTATTAAAATCCATAATGCAGGGAGGCATAATAGAGATGCGTATTATTTTGAATGCTTGGAAGAAATAAAAAGTTCCATTAAAGTTACATATGAGTATTTTGATGTTATTGATTCTGTTAGGTGGGAGTCTTTTTTCAATGGTCAAAGCGACATAATTTCATTCTCAACAAATGAAGATACATTTTGAAGACTCCGTTTCATTGGCCAAAAAATATGCCAAAGGAATCCAAAAAAAGAAACATTATTGAACAACATGAATCTCAAGGTGCTATTGAGTTTACACAAGTAGAGGAAATATAAATGTATATTGGTTCTCGAAGATCATGTGCACAATGTGAAGCCATGGTAGAAATTTACAGGAGTTAAATACATGATATTAGGGAGGGTATCATGATTTCATTCTTAGTGACTGAAGATCCACATGCTTATCCATTTTGGATTGCACAGGTTATAAATATTGACAAATAAAAATAAGGTGTTCTAGCAACTGAAGCGCATTGGTATGAAATGGGTGCACACCCATTCAATGGTGTGTACAATCTAGATATGGTGGTTGAGAAACATGTCAATAGAAAGATAAAAAAAAGGATCAAAATACAACTCGTCATTGCACTAACCTCTTAAAATTAAAGGATGTTTACATACATGTTTATGACTTCAATTTGAAAAAGAGAGGAACTCTTCACTCTAGGACAACAAATATTATAGATAAGTTGTTGTAGGAAGAAATAATTGTAATGTGGGAGTCTACTAAACCTATTTGTAGATATAAAAGGATTTTGGTATCTAAAATGTTGGGCATGCATGTAGACTCATATAGTGCATTCATCGACATTAGAGAAGAGTATGGATCATCTACATCCGAAGACAATGTAGACTCTGATGGTATATCAGAATCCATGAGTCAATCTGAATAACTGTATGAAACATTTTATGTATTTTTTATCCATATGATGTTTGTATGGTAACTAGAAATGAGCATTTAACTTACATATGATCTTACATGAAGTTATGAATTATTTCTATGTTTTATAAATTATATGGTTTGATTATGGAGAATATAATAAAATTTATTACCTCATATGTTTTGAATATGAAAAATGTAACAATAGTTTTAAGAAATAATTTATGTTTCATTCAATGTAATTTGTACTTTTTTTTTATTAAAAGTAAAAAAATATTAAAAATTGTTGTTGAATTTTTAATGTATAGGGTGATATTTTCATGTCATTATGCATTATCTTGTGCTTGGAGCATGATAAACTAAGATTTCAAAAGTAAGCATTTAAGGGTTAATTCTATGATTTTGTTTACAGTAGTGATGATTTTTCTTACCACTTTTAAAAAATGTGACATTTTAATACCCCAATTTTAGCATGGGTGCTACTGGTAGCAATACTTTTTAATTTGATGATTGATTTCGAGGTTTTGGTTTTAATTGTACCAATTATTAAAAATAAGATTTTATATTATCTATAATTTTAACATTTTGAAAATGTAACAATCCCCTCCATACACGACAAGAGTAAGCAATAAAAATGACTTAGATAATTTTTTATTTTATTTTATTTTTAAAAACAATTAAATACTCATCACAACAACTTACATAAGCGATTAAAATCAAGATACATCGATAATAACCGATCATAACAAATCTTAATCAACACCACTATAAATTCAATCAATAAATACATCACCTCAATACACTTACTATTAATACCTTTTGTTTGCTCAACCAATGTCAATCATGTAGACCAAACAATGGTCGAGTTCTAAGATTTTGTCGATGTCATTTTATAATTTCCAAAAGTAGAAATAGCATATTTAATTATTAGTATAACTTCATGATATAAAAGCTAAAACACTTTAATTCTAGAAATTTCAATACATTATTATTATCAAGCAAAACATTTATTAGGAATTCCAATTCAATTGTAGATAAGTTCTCAATTATAATTATTTTTACAAGTGTCTTCTTTAATTAGATAAATTAAAGATAAATGGAAATTAAAACCAAATGATTAATGTATCATCCAACCCATTTATTTTAAAAACTAGACTTAACTTATTTCATTAATTACACAAGGACATAAATCATCATTCACCATTCAATGTATTAGTTGTCTTGTAATCAATACAATAACATCGCTATTGCCCATAAAAAATAAGTAATATAATTCACTATGAAATATCAACTCTTATTATATAGTTGAAGAAAATAATACCAATTTAATTTATTATTAATAACTAACATAAACAATTATATGAACCTATAATGATAACCCTCATCATATGACCTCAAATGAATGTAATGGTTCTTATAAAATGCTAACAACACTAGAAAAATGAAAAAACGTTATGGAGCAATAAATGTTGAAAAATGAGAACTTCAGAATTACTCGAAATGTCTCCATAATCTAATTCATATTTTAAAACTCTTTGAAGAATCTCTTGAATTTAGCATAATATTGTGATTTACCCAATCCTCGATTCAACCCAAGTTGTCACTCACTAAGCCAACGCTTGTTTCATCACTAACACTCATACCAAGTGGAACATGAAGAGCCCACGGGTGGTTTTTTGTGCACTACACGTTGATTCATAAAACAAATATTACAAGTCATATTATTTTAATAAACTTTACATGATACTAGTAAATTTTTCGTTGCAACGATGAAAGTTCGTCACAACGTTCCACGCTTTTTCGTCGCACATATGGCATATGCGTCGTAAACTGTTGGTGAGTTTTTAATTTATCGAGGATTTTCGTGGAAATAGCAACGAAAGTTCGTCACAACTTTCCACGCTTTTTCGTCGCACATACGGCATCTGCGTCGTAAGTTGTTGGTGAGTTTTTTTACTTTGGCACGGTTTTCCGTCCATATTGCAACGATGTTTCGTCGCTGTTGCCATGCTTTTCAAGGTAAACCTATCTCGATGATGATGACACATGGCAGCCTTATGTCGTTGTTGTTTCCACAAAAACCTGATTCATTGATATAAGAAGAAAAAAATTCCACAAAAAATAATCTTTGTTTTCGTGAAAAATGCAACAAACATATGTGAAAATGACATCGAAATACCATGACAAATTTGGTCATATGTAATAGTAGTGAAGAAACATAACCCAACTTATATTCTTAGATATATCCTCGATAAGTTACACTAACTCTATCTTTAAGTTCATATAGAACACTTATATACTACAATAAATATCTATTTTTATTTGTTTAAAGACAAGACAAGTATCAATCGAGGAGCAGTTCCACCATTCAGAATTCTACAAGACAAGTTGGGTCAATGTTCCCTTTGTACTCGGTTGAAATTATAGAAAAGGTCGGTTTACATATCATTTTAAATCTAGTAAACCTATAGAAGTTACGAACGTCGGCACATAAAGAGGCTCGAATTTTCATCTCCATTGTTCCAAGTTTAAATGCTACTTCAGTTGATCAAGGAACACAAAAAAATTCCTCGGTATGATTAAATTATTGGCATTCTCTAAAAGGGATTCTGTGTTTCAACAAATCCTCTCTCTTAACCTCAAAATTGGATACCAGAGATTAAAATATATATATATGTATGTGTGTAAACAAAACTAAGAATGACCTAAAAAGGTGCTGTAATCCCCAACTATTACATTCTTAAAAATATAAAAAATTCCAATATACAAAAAGTACAATTCAATACTAAGTGCATGTCTGCTTCTGTGCTACTTCCTACTCAATTCCTATTCTCTACAACATCAATGCCAATAACCGCATCGTTCTTATAAATCTATACTTGCAAAATCTTCTTACTGCTATCCTCCAACTTGCACTACGATAAGATTCTCTGATGGGGTTTCATATGACTTAACAGTTAATCAGATGCCGACAAAGTTACACAAACACTCTTGACACCTGTTCTTTCTCAACAAACGCAATGAAAACACCCCAATTTCCAAATCTTGCCTGTATCTTCCAAGATGCTTTTAAAGTGCAACAAGTCGTTCAGGAACCACCAAATTTTTTCATCGGTGCAGATTATCATTAGTTTAGAGGACAATCAAAACATCGACGCAAATGCGGTTAGTCTTTGGCAACAATGAGTTCTCTAACGAATCCAACGATCGGGCAAGAATCTTATTCTAAAATCCTTCTTCAAATATTAAAATCTGTATGCAAGACTCCTACTGTTGTGTGTCAATTCAAAAATTCATTTTCCCAAATTTCTCCTTGGACCTCATAACGTTAACTGGAGATGAAGAAATCTCAAATCTTCCCATATCATAAGAAAATAATAATACAAGATTAGTTGAACCACCTCAGAATTATTCGATTTAACTGTTGCGTAGAATCGACTAAGGCGTCAGGAATACTCCATGGCTGTTGTCCATGTTTACGAAACGCAAGGATCATTTAAATAGAGCATGCATGGTAGGAGAAGGGCCCAAGGAAACCCAAACAAATATCATTGATAACTCGAGCCTCACATTCTTGATGAACATCAAGATGTGTCTTCAATTTTTATAACTCGTTTTGGGAACTACTGTCCTTAAGGAGGAAAATTCAAGCAACGCATAAATATAACACTTGGAGAATTGTTAATCAGGTTCAACATACATAACGGATAAATATACAAGAATACAAAAAACAATTTAAACATTTCCAATAATTAAATTACAATTGGTTAACATTCAGTTTCTGACTGATATTATACTTAGATTCGTAATAAGGTCCTTTACAAACGCCTTGGAACTTCTTGATTGCAAGAATAATTATCCATAAAATAGAATAAATTCGATATGGTAACGAGGAAATAACCCTTGGTTATTGCATAAAAATATATACATAGATTGCAAATATTGTCTTGTATTAATGTCATTCGGTCTAGATGAACATGCCATTCATTATATAGTTATTTCATAGGATATCAAATGACTTGAAAAGTAAAATACCATAACCAATATGAAGATCTTTGTTGGTGATTTTAACTGAATCACCTTTGTGCATGATCACTTAGTATTCGTTTTTCAATCCCAAAACTTTACAGGTACCTCCCATCCAATTATCGGGGTAGATTTCTTCCCCCTTAGCCCTTGATCTGCAAAGGGACCACAAACAAAAACTAGAAAAAAATATCACCAAAAATTTCTCATAAAAGGAAGAGCTTCCACTTTTTTCACAAGTTTTGAAACCCAACTCTCAACAAGTAAACTAGTTCGGAATTTTTTTTACATCATAACAATACATTCTCCAAAGTTAGATCTATTTCCCTTTCTGCCCAATTATTTTATAGAAAAATCCCCAATGACACATGCAAAAATAAATATTTTTTAATAATTTAATTAAATTATTATTCACCCACTACATGTGTCACACTCTCCCCACATTGCACATGCAATTTCTCTTTTTAATTTATTTAATTAAAAAATCTCCTTCACATACTCCAATGCATTGTTATTTTTTCTCTTAGTTGTCTCTTAGTTCCCCAATTCCTCATTTATTTTGTGTTCCCTAGTCTAGATCTTAGTTTGAGTTGGATTAGGAATCTTATTTCAGTTAGGATTAGTGGTATATTGACTCAAGATGCTACTCTATGTGAACCCCCTATTCTCTCATGATTTAATTTCTTCTTATTTTTTTCAAAATCCTTTTTAATATTTTAATGCACACATGTGCATTTATCCAAACTTATTCTTCTTCTTACTTATTTACTGAACTCACTAGTATAATCCCCTTTTTCCATTTTTACATTTTAATTAGGTCAATAATTTTAGACTTAAACTCTTGTTATATTTCTTATTTAAGATTTAATAATTTATAAAATACTTTGTTCTAAGAAGGTCTAAACATTTTTCTTATGTTTTCTAGGTGAACCAGATTGTTTTCAGTACGAAATGAGAGTGGAGATATAACACAGAAATATACAGAGATATTTCAAGAGAGACAATAATATAACAAATATATATATAAAATATAAGAATATGAATAGATATACAATAATACATAATTTCTATTAATGAGCGAAATGTACAAAATTGTAGAAATACAGAGTAAAAGACTCACTCGAATGGTGGCAGCTTATCTCTGAGAAGAGATGTGAAGGCTACTCACATTCGCAAGAATATGATTAAAATGAGGCTCTAAATTCATTTTTAACAAAAAGAAAATCCAAAACCCTAACCCCGAAGATGAAAATCCAATAGTTTTGTGGACCTCGTTTTGGGTAGTTTGATGTATCAACTTCCTGGGGGAGTAACTTTGGAATACGATCTCTGTTTGGGGTGCGCGATAACTTGTTGGAAAGGGATCATTGAGGATATTCATTTTGGGGACTCAATGAGAGCCTTTGGCTATAATTAAGGTGATCGATCCTAAAAAAACTTCATTTAGACCCTCAAAATGGCCCTAGAAATTTAGGAACCGAAAAATTGCTAAAATTAGTAAATTGTCAGAAGATTGTTTTGGGACAGTTGGAATAGGTGGGTGGCCATCGATATCCACCCAGATCAATCCTACCTCCTTAGGAATCATTGTTCTCCATTTTATTGCGTTTCTGGGGGAGAGGGAAAATAGTTTGTTAAATCTGCATCTTGATGAGTTATTTTCCTTGCTAGAGAAGTTGGGCTACTTAGATTGTTGAAGGTTGTCACGAACCTATGGCTGAAAGGGTTGAACCTTTTTAAATATTCTGGATATATTAGATGACTATGTGTAGAAGGAATCCTTGCGCTTTTCTTCAATATTGTCAACTTTCTTCTGTTGGACAGAAGGTGCTTGGACTAGTGAGGTTGTAGTGATTGCGACGTTCTTTTGTTTACCTTTTGAATAGACTCTGATAAAGATGAATTTTGTAGTATGAGATACTACCTTGCAGCACTATCTAGGTGGGATAGTAGTTGGAAATACCTCTGGTATCCTATATATATCATCCCCTAGAGTAAAAATGACACTATGGGGTTGAGATTCATAAATAACATGGCGCTTCCACATATATGGTTTGCCCAAAAGAACATCACAGACATATAGTGGGGAAGCATCACATAATACATCATCCTTGAAGGGATGGATGTTGTATGACAATCAAAACTATTTGCGGGCATTGAGGTCCCGTCCCTAGCAAAACCACCCAATGTTGTATGGTTGTTGATGTGGTGTTGTCGACAATCCCAATTGTTTGACGACCTATTCTAATATGAGGTTATTTTGGCTCCCAATATCAACAATAAGATGCAGTGGGATGCCCTTCACCCACATCTGTGAATGAAAAATGATCTCCCCCTCTTCAAGATATGTTGTTTCTTCTGGTTGAATTGTTGTGGTTGTGACAATAACAGTGTGGTCTACATCGATGATATGTCTTCTACTAGTATTTTCTGAATCAAATTTTGAATCAGGGTTTGTCTCCCTGTCTCTGATAAAGGCCACCAATGACTATTTTGAGCGACATTAATTAGTGTTGTGCCAGGGGATTTTGTGGAAATGACACTATTTTCTACTATCCTTCTTCGTCTTTCCATTACCCTTCTTGTCATGTGCCTTGCACTAGTTTTCCGAAGGTTGGTTGTTAGGGTCGTCTTTACCATACTTTTGCTGTTACAGATTTGCAGAATTGAACTCCCACTTTTTTTGGTGCTTAAATTTTTTCTCGATTTTATCAACATATAAATAAGCAACATTCAGTGATGATATGTCCAAAAAATCCATTTCAGTTTGGATGTATCTATGTAGAGCCATACGATATTTGAGAAACAAATATCACTCAGAGCCTTTGATACCTAGCTTGGTGCGCAAAGTATGGAATGTATTAGTGAACTGAAACACTACTTGGCCCCTCTCTCGATGTTGTGTGGTCTATATCATGTACTGGTATTCATAGTTTCCAATAGGGTAATAGTGTTCCTTGACCGCATCCACAATAAAATCCCAAGTGGGCTCGACCCCATATATTCTAGAATTCTTCGTGGAAATTTTCTCCCAATAAGTTTCCCACCAATGTTTGACATGGGGGATATCCTTAAGGAGTGTCAAGGTTACCTTTTCCCTATCAAAAAAATTGTGAACATAGAAATAACCTTCTAGCAAATTTAACCATTTTCCTAGGGCATCCACATCTATCTGACCTTCAAATACAGGAATATCAAAATTAACTTGTATCCTGAAGGGCGAGGTTCTTCTAAAGTTGTCACTTGATGAAGACACTTCTGCTGCTCTTGACATGTGTTGAAGGATGTGGGAAAAATTCTTCATTATTTCATCTCTCTGTCACATGAGAGCTTGCTTAAGCAACATATTGATAGAATCTTTTGCTTCGTTGTTTTTATTTTCTTCTACCATGGAGGGTTTCTTGGGTGTGCAAGATAAATTTTCCTCAAGAGATATAATATCGAGACTGAACTTGCTATATTTGGACCTTGTCGAGGACATGCACTGAAAAACGATCAAGAGCAACCTACTCTGATACCATTGATCAAGATTATTTTTAGCACAAAATGATAGCGGAGATAAAATAAATAAATATATAGAGAGTTTGAAAGAGATACAATAATATATAATATGTATAGTGGAATTATAACAAGAGACACAGATATACATTAATACAAAATTTCTATTAATGAGCGAAATGTACAAAAATGTAGAAATACAGAGTAAAAGACTCCCTAGAATAGCAGAATCTTATCTCTCAGAAGAGATGTGACGACTACTCACATTCGCAACAGGATGATTACAATGAGGCTCTAAACACCTTTTTAACATAAATAAAGTCCAAAACCCTAACCTCAGAAGATGAAAAGCAAACAATTTTGTGGACCCCGTTTTGGGTAGTTTGATGTATCAACTTCCCGGGGGCATAACTATGGCATACGATATCAATTTGGGGCTAATGATAGATCATTGGAAAGGTATCATTGAGGATATTCATTTTGGGGGATGAATGAGGGCCTTTATTCATATTTGAGGTGATAAATCCTGAAAAAAGTTCATTTAGACCCTCAAAATGGCCCCGAAAGTTTAGGTACTGAAAAACTTCTAAAAACAGTAAATTGCCAGAAGACTATTTTGGGTTAGTTGGAATAGGTGGGTGGCCATTGATATCCACATAAATCACTAGGCCATATATATTTTCATTGAGTCAAAATTTAATTATGCGACGTTTTCTTCAAGACACACCTTTGTGCTCCAAGGGTGCCACTCACCTTTGACTAGTTTGGAAGCTTTTCCAACACTTGGAGTCAATAATCCACTCGGTTGACTTGTGAGAGACTAAGGGTTTTCTAAGGAATAAATATTCCAACTTATTATGCGCCCCTTAGAATTTTTCATGAGCGGTTGTCTTAGTTTTCCCTCACGACATCTTTAACCATACATTCAGGTCACGATGGAAGTGTTAGTAGGATGTGACAGGGATGTTGCCACACCTCTCCCTCAATTGTATGGTTTCTGTGCATGACCCATGTAATCCTTATGTGGTTCATATTATCAAGCGTCGTTGAGCCTGCATCCACTGACAAGGTAAATATCAATAATCCATATGCATAATATCCATACTAAAATCATCAAATAAATCACATGTGTGTAAATCAAATACTCAAACCAAATACAAGTCCACTCCCTGACTCAATCCAAATTCCAAGGGATTTCATTGATTCCATCATCATCATCAACCTGTCATGTGTGTTGCACACTCAGGGAAACTCATCAATACTATTTGTCAATATATATATATATATGTACATATATATATATATATATATATATATATATATATAATCAATAGCTATCACCATATAACTCATAAATAAAACATAATCATAATGTATCATAAATAGATCACTTCCTCACAAGTGTCCTCAAATCATAATGTATCATAAATAGATCACTTCCTCACAAGTGTCCTCAAAAAATAAGTCAGTATAAAACATGCTTAGTAGAACTGGATGTTACAGAAAAAAAAAAACATTTTTCTTTAAGTAACATCATTTTTGTTTATTTAGGTGTTGATTTCAAGGTTTTTCTAAGCTATTGTATGCATTTTGAAGGCCATGCTTGAAAAACATTGTAATTTTGACCCGGTTAGAAAAAATGGTGCTACCAATAGTATGACTTTTTCATTTAGTGGTTTATTTTCATGTTTCTTATGCAAAAATATGGTTTTTAAGGGCTAGATCTCGTTTTGAGGTCACAGTTCTCATTAAGTTTATAACTTTATTAAAAAATTTATGTGAAATAATTTATCCCATTGTTCTTATTTGACACACCCACGTGATTCCAACCACCATGTCATATTCATTCTTCGGTTCCCTCCCCCTTTCCATCCTCACCCTATAGACTCAATCATCTCCCTCACTGCTACACAATCCCTCGGATGATCCATCATTTTCCAAGGTGTTCCTGTGCAAGGGGAGTGCCAACTCACTACTATACCTTCACTGGAAAATTATAACATGTGGAAATCATACGATTTCAGTGTCATTATAGTATACTTCTTCTCAAACTTTCAATTTCAATTACCATAATCTCATTTGTATCACACATATACAATCATTATGAGATATCATCATAGAAATTTATTTATTGATTTTTCAAATCTATTTTACATATAGGAAACTAAGTTTCCCAAGAACGACATTTCTTCTCAACACATTTATCTCTTGAAACAGTAGGAATTTTTCTTTCTTATGGGATTACAGCATTTCCATATCCAAAACCATTTTTCTTGCAATTCTGATCAATTTAATTCATCCAAGCAATTGTTAGTATTTGTGCACATTATCATCTCATTACAACATTTACAATATCCCATGAAGTGATTTCATAATTATATTACTCTAAAATTAAATCACTTATCACTATTATTCACATTAAAGGGAATGAAACTAGTATTCCTTGCACATGTGCTACAATCATACCAAGATCCTCATAATGCAATAAAAAATTAGTAATAATTAAAACCAATATGTCAATCCCCATGGCCACATATACACAATGCATCCTTGCATTGACTTTGGAATACCACATTTTTGTGTCATGTATTCCACCATGTGAGTTGGATAGTATAGCCAACACCTTAACACATTATCCAAGCCCTTCCCAATTGCTCATTCCATGATTTAGATACCTTCCTCTTCAACCCATACACAACACTAGGAACATTATCCCTTAGTGTTATTCAATGTCGGAAAAGAGATTACAGTTAAAACATCTATTATACAAGGGAAGCCCATTAAGAATTGTATGGCGCTATAACCTTTCCATATACAACCATAACATGGCCTCACACATGGATTCTTTTATTATCATTCATTTTTATAGCAGGAATATATCTCCTGATTGGACTTGGTTATCATCTCTTAACAAAGATAACATACCAATAAACAACATTTTTACCTCTAAGGATCTCTTCCTTTTAACATCAATTTAATATTGAACTTTAACTTAAGGAATTTTGACCTCAATTCCCTTCATCATTTTATGCAACATAAGAAACAAAATGCATACCTACATGGCTTCTATCAAATTACTTAATGCTACCTGTTAGCACTAGGAGTCACCTTCTGATTGCAAGGAAGGTAAGCCCAGTACCCATCAAATGATATTTGAAAGTATGAGTGTTTTTTGAAAGGTTGAATGGAAAAAACTCGAAATGATAATATCCTTACTCAGAAACAGGGCTAACATGTAACAACAAATAAGGTGTTGACTAATTTAAACTAGTGGTTTGGGAGTAAATGTGGATAGAAAAAAGACTTGAATGAGAGGAATGTAAGAGCTACTACAAACATCAGGTCCACAAAATCCCAAAGGAAGAAAGTTTCTTAAAAAAAGATCTTCTCGAAATTAGAAACTAAGGAGCTAAATAAACACCATGACAATAAAATGATCAAACATCCATCATATCATTACCACGGTCATCCATATGAAGCATTTAGATATGAACATTTAGCATTAGAAGCAAATAGTCTGAAATAGGAGCTGATTTCTATTAGTCAAAAAATCTCGAGTCCAGTACATACTAGATCACAATCAATTTATCAAAAATATTATAGTTTCTTGGGAGCCTTGCTCTACCATCCGAACCCATTAAATAAATTCATATATCTATTTATAACAAGAAAGGGAGGAAACGGTTGGAGGTACGAGATGGCCTCTTTTCCTTAAAAATCTCAGAACATTTATTTATTCTAACAACTAAGATAACAACCTATGCTATAAAACAGGGAAGTGTTGGTGACTAAGCCCAATCATGCTTCTAACTGCTTTGATCCTCTTTTACTACTCATCTCTTGTTTTTCCATGTGTCCCTTTGGAGCTTGTAGTTTCCCTCTGCATGCCAACTGCTACTTCTGTCATTTATTCCATTATTAACTTATCCAAAACTATTGGCTTAGTCTTCCTAGATCCCTGGTGTTTGCTGGCTACTCCCTTGGGTAGCAATTTTGTGTAGTGCCCCCTAAAATGGAACAAGGAGAGAAGGTAGCGCATGTGGGTAGCGCCCCTGTGATGCATATCTGCGGCTACATTTTTCCTCTGTTGCAAAATTGAGTAGCACATGTGTGTAAACCTACTCTCTGTAAGATATTACGCAACACCTGTGGGTAGCGCCTGTATGACAATTCTGCGTTCTATAAAATATTATGCAGTGCCTTTACATAGTGCCACCTACGTTGCATCTGCATAAGGGTTTTGGTAGCTATGCCAAAATGCAATGTCTTTGATTCCTGAACGTGTGTAGAGTTGTTTGTGTCCTTCCATGATGACAAATAAATTTACTTAGGTGCTTTTACCACTGAGTGAAGCTAGCACTTAGAAAAAAATTCCAAAATTCATATAGCTAAACACCTAGAAGACTGTATAGGTGGAAAAACTTAATATGTGCATATCAGTTAACCTTCCCAAGAAGGAACAACTCTCAAAAATGGGGTTTACGACTACCAGCTACTTTGTTATTTTAACACTTAGCCTCACACTCTTTCTGGTGGAAAGAGTGTCTTCAACTAACTCAGTAGACTTCTTCTTCTTAGCACTAGTAGGCTTATTCAGTATAGTTGTGCTCTCCTTAGCTACTGGTTTCTCATCTTTAATGGAAGCCTCAACCAACACCTGCAAATTATTTTGGGTTACTTCATCTTGGAAATGCTTCATTTCTACCTTTAGCTTCTTGTTCTGAGCTGGAAAACCCTTGTTCTATCTGTAAATATTCTTCAGTTGGTTACGAAGAGGTAGAGCCTTTCTCGCTAGGAACCTTGCCAAGTCTAGGGTATGGTTGTAGCCAGTCATGAGATCATTCATCTGAGCCAAGTGGACCTTGTCTTCTACTTTGAGACGAGCTATTTCTCTCCTTGCATCCCTAATCTTCTTAATAAGTCTTTTGTAGGTTTGGATGCCAAGGGGGTTGGGGACATGTGCAGTCTCAACACGCTTCTTCTCGTCCTTTTCTTCCATCTATACAGGAGTTTCCTTGCATGTTTCATCAGTCTTCTCAAAACCTTTTCCTTTATGCTTCTTCTCTTGCACAACAACCTTTTCTTTATTTTTCATAGGTTTTTTACAATCTTTCAGAGGGATTTCATCTTCCCTCTCCAAAGGTATTTTGGTACCTTTACCCTTGATTTTTTGTACAAGGGGTTTCTTGTTTCTCTTCTACATATTTTTCAATGCCTTTCCCTTTCTTCTTATGTATAGGGGTTTCTGGTAAAGGTTTTCCTTTGAAATCCCCCTTAGGAATTGATGACCTAGTGAAAGGTCTTTTACCTTTAATTTCAGATGCTGGAGGAGGAGAGGGAAAGAGAAGCTTCTTCCCTTTTTTTGATGTCACCTTGGTAGAATATGGAACTTCTTCTAACCCTGGTGGAGGTGGTGGTGAGAAATATCTATGTGGGGAAGGACAAACTTCCTCCTCAACTTCCTTGACCTTCTTATTGATCTCTGAAATAGGGGCTCTGCCCTTTCTCTTCTTGTTGATCCCTGTTCTAGTATTGGTAGGTGATGAACATCATGCAATATTTGATTGGGGGGTAGATGTTGTGTCCAACTTAAAGTGAGAAGTGACCAAAAATTTATCCTAGGAGATCTCTTTCTTTCTGAACTCTTTAGAGACAAGCATCCTGATAAGTCCAGAGTGGAAAAGACTAGAGTCCACATCTTTGGATTTGGCTTGCACCCTATCTTCCATTTTACCTATACTTCTCAGCAGGTAATATGGAATATTCATTTGAACCTTACCAGTCAAATGCAACAATAGACTTATGTGGTAATGATATAGGGTGTTAAATCTCCCTTCATAACTAAAATATCTCTGTACGATTTTCAACATTCTGTCAATCTGGTCAAACAACTGATTCCTTGGCACACTCTTAGAAAAATCATTGGCTTGGTATTCAGGATTGAAAATATCTTTAACGAAAGGTGAAATCAATACCATGGACTTGCACCAATTTTCTTCTGAAATGGGAATCCCTGTTGCAACTGAGATGGAGGCCTCAGTCACCTCAAATTCCAAATCTCCAAGTTTGGTTTTCTTGCCATCAAAATTTAGTGCAAATTGTTTTTCTACTTCTGAGTGGCCTCTCTGCATGTTCTGGTAGAAAGAGAGGCATCCTTCTCTTCGAAACATTTCCCTTGCCATGGGTTCTATGTCAAAAAGGCACATGTCCATGGGTTCTGTTTGAACTATCTTGCCACCTTTGTGTGCTTTCTTCGACTGAGGGGTCTCCATGACTCAGAAAGGGGGTTCTTAAGAGGCTGTAAGGGGCGCTATTGACCAGAAAACTTCAATTCAAGTCTCAAATGCACAAGGATGGCCCTTCAAATTAACAGTGCTTAGAAAATGAATTTGGCTATGAGAAATGGACCTTCAGTCTTATACAGGTTTTCAAAGTGTATACTATGAGGAAGTAATTCTGAAATGACTCTTCGTACAGGATGAAAAGAAGAAAAGGATAATCAGAGAGGTTTGAGCAGCACCTCTGCGTAGTGCAACACATACACAGAGGATATGCTATTTCAGTCCTGTGACTTTGAAAGTCTATAACTAACCACAATAATCAAACTATGGATACGAGCGAAGATGTTTACAAGAAAGCAAATATGGCTCCCATACTACCCTGCAAGCTTAGCAAACCAAAACCTGAGCACAAATATCCTATGAAAATTAATATGTGAAGGAGGTTGCATAGGATACCTGTGAAGTCGACAACTGTTGAGATCCTCAACGCGAACTTAGGTTGAGGAAAGCTTGGCCCTAAAATATCTCATAGCATCGGATTTAGTGGACATGCAATTTTCTAATCTGAAATGGCAAACTTATGTAGCGCATCACTGCTGAACTTTTCAAATTTACAAACCATTACAAAGGATCATAAAGGAAATATCTTTTGAAAGCATTTCAACCAACTTCAATCACTAAAAACGAGGTTTAGGGTATCAGTCGTGGAAATCATGACTTGGAGTGGATGAATGATAAATGTGATAGGTGCTATGGAAATGCCTGTTGAATGGGCAACGTTCTCCAAATCAAAAAATGATTGGAAAGGTGAGTGGAGATGATGAGGTATGCATGTGAGTTCATGAGTGAGGACAGAGGTGTGTCACATCAGCCTGGTCATGGGAGGTATCAACCTAAGGATGAATCATGAGAGGGGACATAAAGAATAGACCATGAGATCATAAGGGTTTAAGGACCAAAACTTGAATTGTGGATCAACACATGAGATATGACTCAAAGGTTTAGTCATCCTAAGGGGTCCTATCATATATAACATTTAATGGATGAGAAATTTACTTTAAAGAGAAAATAAGAATCTAAGTTTTTTTGTTTTTTTTTGTTTTTATTTAAAAAAAAAAAAAACTAAGAGACCCAAGGTGAGTTAGTGTGATAACACTACCTTATCATTTGATATTTTATAGAAGCTTTGCAACTGCCTTCACCGGTTCTCTTTGGTCAACACTCTTACCATCCTCATTTTCCTTCATATGGATGGATTCCATATGAAACAACATCATCCTCAACATCATTTTTAGCCATGCTATAAACACATTTTGTTCTTGGATACAGAATCCATCATTTGTCATACCCAAATATCACATCATCGTTAACACACACACACATATATATATATATATTAACAGACTACTCTTAGTCTACACTCATGGCATATACATGTCTAGGCATTTCCACATGAACCCATGCATATCAATATGAATTAAGAAATTACTCTCATCATTACTATTTCATATACATGCACCATATCTTATATGCATCATGCATAAACTCTAACATGCACTCTACTACACATTTAGTTCACATTTAATTAATTAATTATTTTTTGTTGTTGTAGATGGATGTTATTTTAGATTCTGGAATCCTCGTGCATTTCCATTCTATTGAAATGTGCAGTACTAGCCCCTTTTATAAACCTTCTAGCCAATCTCCACTTGACCACCTTCACTTGCAACCAATATTCCTTATTGGCCACTACCTGCACTTGACCACTTTCACTTCCAACCAATATGCCTTATTGGCCACTACCTCCACTTGGATGGTGATGTTCCAATCCTTACATTTTTAGAACCTTTCAACACATTGGAATGATGTGTTTCATATCATTTCATCACCTTGATACTAGAGTATTTTCAACCCATGTTAACCGTCAACAACATGACATTCTTTTCCATTATCTATATTTGTCAATTGGTTTTCTCATTTTTATTTGTACACTTTTCCTTACTTGATTGAGTAATTTCCTGTGAATTCCTATCCACTTAGGACCGATCTACATCCAATGGGATGTTGTATTCCTTATTGGCACTCTCAATGAATAACCTTTATTATTCCATCCCTTGAATTCTTATACATGCATCATGCTTCCACTGTTCACTCTAATAATAGAGGAAGATTTCTTGTTATGAGTACTTTTATACCAAAGTTGCTATATCATATATAAACATTATCTCTTCTTGCATTCCTATAATTTGTCATAGAGATGACTCATCCACTACATGAGTTCCTTGCATTTGTTTGGTAGCAAGTTCTTTATCAATAATTACATTTCTACCTTCATGTATATGTAGTCTTGTCTTACGTTTTTGTGCCCATTAGTGACATTCTTCACCTATAGGATTCATGTCTCATATTGGAATCTCTTTTGATTCCAATTTTCAATCTAGTCTGACTCTATAGAAGTTGAATACTAATCTTCCTCTTCTCTTCTTGAGTCATTTGTCAACCTTACATCACCTTCTTTGTAGCCCTACACTTTCCCCTACATCTCTTTGATGATTCAATCAACTGCATAAGATTGACCTACTTACCTATCCTAGGGGCCCTGGGATTAATCAATAATATACCCACATAATCCTAATTTATAGAATTTTATCTTATTTTTAGCAATCCCTTCACACAACAGTCTCTGCTAGAGTGCTCCTCTGCTTATTAACAATGCCCTATGAATAAGCTCATCCTATTTTTATTTTTTGAAGATATTCCACTTCAAATGTGGATATATACCCATGCATAGGAACTATAATGAGTTTCAATACTCTTCCTTACCTCTAGCACTTAACTTTATCACCTGGGAAATTTTCTCCAAATTTTGACATTATTTGGAAACATATTCACATTGATTAGTTACATGGTTCATGGAATCCAATTCCCTTTTTACCACAACTTAAGGGAGAAATTTGATGCTCCCATGGATAAATTAGACCTTCTGTCATGTTTTCCTCAATATTACCTTTCTAATGACCATAATTATGCTTCAATATGATTTATTATCCAAGAGTTATGGCTTCCTGAAATTCCCATTTTTCTCAATGGTGACCTTCAAGTCCATTAGTCACATTCCTTTTGATTCATTGATGATTTGTTTGCTTAAAATTAAATTTCAAGTGGATATCTAGATTATCCTATCAATATATTTCCAATGGCCACTTTATTTCCCAATTCAGAGCATTGAGGATAAACTTATAGGAAATTGAATATTGCCAGTTTACCTATTTTGTGCACCTTTCTCCCTAGTGCAAATAATCTCAAACACCAACTTTTTTCTCTTACAGAGATAAATATATCACGAGACAAGAAACAAATTCTATGTGACCTAGATAATAATTCCAATACTAAATTCATAGTAACTCTCAGATTGTCAAACTGATCCTCCAGTCAATATCTCTAGTAGTATGGAAATGACAACTTTGTGTCGTTGGACTTTCTCCTTGCTTAGCAATTTTATCCTTGATCATTCATCCCAACACCAAATCCTTTGATATTTTTATATAATATCAATTAGGTATGCTCATAAATATTTCTTGAGTGATCTATCAAAATTTCTCCCTTAACTGGGCTCTGTAATGATAGTTATGGCACAAAAAAGTTTTAATTGTTTTACAGTTTTAGCCATGTATGCTACAAGTGTTTCCTTTCTCCTCCTGCACATTTTTTTGTACCGATATTCCAAATATATCTTCACAATTGTCTTCTATCATCCATAAAATTTCCATATAGTATTAATGTGCCCCAAAAGGACCTCCGGGCAAGGATTCATGCCCTTTGGACACATATTGATGCGAAAAATGTACCTTCTACAATTTCAAATGTAAATTTCTCATACGAGCTCCATTTTGCACTTGGAATAGGTCATTGGAGATATATATTTTATTTATTTAATTTAATTTGTATAGATAGGGTGTACCTCTATATACCTTGTTCTTGTGTTTTTCACTACCTAAAGATGTTGTTTAGGCCTTCAAAATTTCTCTACGAGTTAATGGCCTTGGAAAATCATAAAATTTCATGGAAAATATATTGTTTCACTGATATAACAGTGCTTTAATATGCACCATTGATCTCAAATAAGGATAAATATCAATGATCGATACATTGTACCTTCCCTGGGATCACATATGAATCTCCATAGTCAATCACCAACTTAAAACAATGCAGACTATTTCTTTGGTGAAAATATCTTTCTCACTCATTTCCATGAACCTTGATAATCATTCATCAACCATCAAACATTTTTATTGGGAACCAATATTTGCCACAAATCTCACCGAACCCCGATCATCGATGATCGACCATCAATGAACTTCCTTAACAAACAACTTATTTACATTTTTTCTCGAACCTCGACCATCGACCATCGACCATGTCTCAGATGATGTGGCATGACACATAGATTATTATGTGTGGTGTGACACATGGATGTTGACATGACATGTATATGTTGATGTGGCATGACACATGGATGCTAATGTGGAAACACATGTCATCCTCCTCTTTCCTTTTTATCAGAGTTCAAACATTTATCTTGGAAAAAATGAACACAATAAATATGCCGACCCTTGATCATCATCCATAAATAGTAAAAATTTTCATTTGGATGCACGAAACCTTTCACAAAAAATTGTCGATATTCGATCATCGACCATTAGTGATTGAAAATTTCCTTTAGTCAACCCAAACACTTTTCCAAAATTCTTGATCTCATCATCAACCATTGACAATTTTTGTTGGAAAACTAAAACTCTTTACAAATATCCCCAATTTGACCATTGGCTATCGGTGAATTTTTGTGGAGAAATCCAACACTTAGAATTTTTTTACCAAATCCCAGATGAATCTATGTTTTCGATATCCCATTCAAAATGATCTTGATCATGGACTCTTTAAGTTCACCAAATTATGTCGATGAATCTCGACCATCGATCTGATCCATTTTATAAACCTCTGAAAATAAATCACAACCATTGATTCTCTAACTTCACCAATATGTGAATATGAATCTTGGACACTGATATTGTTCCTTTTGCAAAAATATGAAAATAGATCTTAGCTATCAATTCTTTTCTTTTTGCAAAACTTTGAAAAACTTATGAGTTCTTAATGAACTCACAATGAATCTAGGTCGTTGATCTCAAAACCAATCACGGTCTTTGTTGTCAATTCACCAAACTCTTCTGGGTCCTTTGTATTGCATTAAAACATGAATTTTTGACCTTCCAGGTCAAATTTAACCCTGCAACCTCTAGATTAATGCCTTAGATCATATTTTCTCTGTTTCCCCCCAACTTCTTCATAGATCAATGTCTGTAATAACGAATTATATGAAAATTGTGTTGGTTCTTGGCCCATACAAGTCTGGTGTTTGAACAAGAAGCTTTGATACCATATTGTAAAATACCCCATCTTGACTAAGGAATATTTCATGTGGAATACATGCGAGTTTAAGCTTTTCTACTTAATAATCTCACGTAGCTTACTAGATATAGATCAGACATAGATTTAACGATTTTACTGATACCATAGTTCTAAATTCATCTAACAAAATATATTAAAAGCGTGAATGCATCTAGTAAGCACACAAAAAACACACACCATTCATATGAACTTTTTACACAATGAAATTTCATCATAAAAGTAACAACAAAACCTATTTGTATTTATAATAACCAACTAGATGCATACGAAGGATGAGCCTCCAAGCCATAAGAACTACTATTCATTTCCCCTCAACAACAGGACACACCCAAGCTGAGGCTATGAGTCCACAAGGAGTTTCGAATTTCTTGGATATCCACTCTCCACACTTAGTATCCCCAAAACCCAAGTTCAACTACCACAATAGTTCCAATCCTCCAACTCACTTCCCCACAACTTGTACAACTCAATGAATGTACCAACTTCATTGCTCACAGTCCCTCTGGATGTACCATTCATTTATAGGGGATTCCAATGCACTTAGTTGACCAAGAATCTCTTATTTGGGGACTTCCATGAACTCTCAGTTGCTCAAGGAGTTCTCACAACAACCTTCTCAAGGATCTTGAGTCATTTCCTCAACAAGAAAATGCATTACATGATTATATCCCATTTTAAAGACACATGCCTCTTCCCAACATAAAACACAACCAAACCATGGTTTCCTTCAAGGACAACATGATTGGTTCCCTTCCCACCACTCATCTCCTCTCTTGCTACCCAAAACACAGATGTAAACCTTGTCTCCATTATGTATACATATTTCCCTTATTCTCCATTTCTTGCTTAGATCTCACTCTTCCCAAAGATGATTGTACTCATTTCCATGCTCTCAATAACTATTGGATGTGACTTCTTACACCCACCATCTTACATGAGTTTAATGATTGGCTTTGTGAACACTCAACATCAAATATATGGTTATACCTGCTAATAATTTCAGGAATATGGGTTGGATTAATACCCATGAATGAAATCCCCCTTGGACCCCTCTCTCTCATGGAATAATAGCTCCCATTTTTTCCATCCCTCTCATATTACAACCAACGATTACTACATTTATTAGTCAATTCAATGTACATATTACATAATTCGTCCCCCAACCTTATTAATCAATACTGTAACATCCCGCTCTGGCGAACTGAGAAAACTTATTCTTTGAGTACACTTGCTCGCAAGTGATCTAGACTGTTATGATATTAAAACATTTATCCTTGATTATGATGCGTTATGATAGATGACATGATGTTTTACTTCTTTGACATAGACAGGTGTTATTGACTCAGTTTTATTGAGTGTGAAGGGTTTTGGACCTTGAGGATGCAGAGGCATCAATGGAACCCCTTGGACTCCAGATTGAGTTAGGGAGTGTGCTATTGGGGTTGATTTATTTACTGTGATANCTAGACTCACATATGGAGTAAAGGGGAAACACACGATTTCCATAGAGGTTGAGGGAGAGGGGTGGATAGCAGCCCTGCCACAGCCTACTAGCACTCCCGCCATGGCTTGAACTCTAGGTTAACGATTACCTAGTTCGAGAGGATCCACAATGCCATGAGGGAAGACTGCGACACTCGCTCACAATGATTCTAAGAGGCACACAATAAGGCGGGGGCCTTATTCCTTAGAGCCCTTAGTCTCCCACAAGTTCACCTGGCGGAGTGTTGACTCCAGGGGTTATAGATGTCTACCAATCAGTCAAGTTAGTGAGTGTCACCCTTGGAGCACGTGGTGCATCCTGAAGGGAACGTCACGCAAAAGAAACACAAGTCGGGGAGTGGCACCCTTGGAGA
>SNQJ01S0003988.1:140463-185990 GCA_010110895.2 Picea sitchensis | reverse complement strand
GTTTGTAAATTTGTAATGTAGTTTTCTCGAAGTGATCAAACATTTTTTTCTTTCTTTTCCATGATAGTTATAGTATTTTATGTGTATAAAAAGTGAACCTATAGCTAGTTTATAATAGTTGCATAATTTTCAAAAGATTTATCATTTTCCTCTTTGTCTTAATTGTCAATTATGCCCTGTGAAAAAAAAAGAAAAGGATATGCTAATTGTTAGTAGTTTATTTAGCATCAATAGGAAGAAAATAACATATATGAAGAAAATGTTAGCTACGATGCAATTTTTAACGAACAAATGTACATCAAAACCTACATAATATGGAATTTTTATTGTAAATGACATAAGAAAAGTGTGTTTATCGATGTAAACAAAAATAAATAAACATAATGCATGAGGAAATTGTAGGAATAGAGAAGTGAATTGTGTATATGGATGTATTACAAAAGGATGACGACTTGGCAATTATAGAAAATTGTAGTATTAACATTAACATCTATTAACATTAACATAGTATTAACATTAACATATATTAACAAATTCCGACGGAAACATAACATTAACATATATTAATTAGGTTGGCCCAACATCATAATAATTAAATAGAATATAAATAAAATTTGTAATCCTTTAAGACATAATAATTAGAATTTGTAACCTTGACAATGGAACCTCAATCTAATGCAAAAAGGATTGGTTATAAGGTATTCAAAGGAGCCATGAATAAAGTAGGAGGGCTACATCTCATACCTACTCATGTAGGTTCTAATACTTCTTTTTCACTGATTTTTAGGCTTGTTTATGATGCCCAAATGAATAAATCGCCATTTCGAATGATTGCAGATAGAATTTTAAAATATTTTCCTTCCCTTCATTAGTAATGAATCATATTGACCCTAATGGAAAATTAGTTTTGTGTAGATTGATTTTTTTCTTGATTATTTCATTAAGTGGTTAATGGTGCAAGTAGGACAAAACTATCCAAATATATTTACAAATAAAGTTATTTATTTTTTATATTATAAAGAAGGTCAATGATTATATTTCCTTTCTTAGTTTGTTTTTGAAGGTCATGATGGTGGCAATTGTCACATGGATAGCATGGTACATAGAAAGAAAGGTACAATCATACCCTAATCCATTGATAACCCTTGGATGGAGCAATTTCAACTTGCTTTTCAATTTGGGATCTTTGTGCTTGTGATCACCTTCAAATCTGCTTTAGGTTTGGAAAATCAAACTATTGTTGTGTAGGTACTAAAAAATAAGCCTTTATAGGAGTTGTTATCAAGGGTGCTCAAGCTATTATTGAGGGTGTACACAAGGTATTAGGAGTGGAATTGATACTTTAATTTTTTTAATTTTCATGAGGAATAAGATGCACATTATTTTGAAAGATTATTTGTTTAGTGTTCTTAATCCTAATTTTTCTGATGGACAAATAAGTTATTTTTCTTGTGATGTTCCCTCCAGAGGTAAAATATGTTGTATTTGACAATAATAGAACGTTGAATATGGGAAAACATGTTATTGGAAAAACGTTGTTAAATACAACTTTCTCTCCTACCATTTATGATATATTTTCTTCAACTAAGATATGTTCTAACATTTCAATAGTTTTAAATCCATGAAAATTAGTTCGTAGCTTTATTTATAGGATTTACAATGGAGGTAGAAAGTGTACCTATTTTTTACAAGACCCTTTAAGTGGAAGGATAAAAGGAGGAATTAACTTCAAAATTTATGTTATCAAGTATTTAATTATGCATTTAGACTATGAATAACTTCATATTTCAACTTGAAACGATGGAAATGATAGTAAACATAAAAAACTTTGCCATATATGAGGTGACTAGTATAGGGCTCAAAACTTATAGAAAATAAAAGATAAAGATAATAGTGAAAATAGATAGTCCCTTCCAATCTTACTAGTGTCTTACCCTAATGGTTTTGGATGGGACATCATAATGTGTTTTGGTGGGATTACTAGAAGATCAAACTTTAAGCACAAATTCCTAAAAAATCATTATAATCCTCCCATTGTTTAACAAACCAAAGGCTAATTAGTGGAGCTTCAAGGAGGACTAAGCTTATAAAAGATTCAAGGGATTACATAGAACTCCAACCAATAATGATAAGTTGGAGTCCCTCTCCAATAGGTGTTTCTAAACTTTATATGATTCTATTAAACTCAATTATTTCCAAAAAACAAAAACTAGAAAGGAGCTAGAAATCTCAAAGTACTTATGTTACATAATTTTATATCCTATGAAAAGGGTCATGCTCACAATATAATGGAAATAAAGAGACAAATAATTGAATCCCATCTCATAGAAAAACTGAACATTTTAGTAACTACCAAGGAGTCATGAAATACTCATCCATAGTAACAAATGTTGAAGAAGATCCCCTTTGGAAGATGCTTGTTCTAGTCTCTTTCTTTGAGATACACCTCAATGATGTGAAAACAAGAAACAACAACATTGTGAGTAAAGTAGAAACAATAAATAAAATATAACTTCCCTAAATAACTCATATCAGAACAGTCAGTTTCCTACCTAATACTTGTGATTAATCATAGTAAAATTTATAAAGTATGCATAAATGGAGGAGGGAAAGAAGAGAGTTCTCTTATTAATAAGCAACAAAACATGGAATACATCCACCTAATCCTTTGTGGTCAACACCTCTTGGAACGTTTGTTAGGGTTCCTCCTCCTAGGTCGCTAAAGTTAGTTTCTCCTCTTCGATCCCTACTCAAGGTAAGTATAAGAAATTTAAGGAGTTTGTTTCTTCAAAGAAGATAATATGGGAAATGATTCTAGAAAGAAGGGTTTCCAAATAGAGAAATATCCTTAAAAGATGAGGAATAAATTTCTTGAGATTCAAACATCGGTTCAGTAGCATAACTGTCCTTCCCCTTCTCCTTCACCTTAAGGATATATTTATACCAAGGATTTATGGTTGGGGTAGGTATGCATGGGAAATATGAGGTAAATAACCCAAAAAACGCATGAAATCCACCCAAAACATGTATTTTTTGCACATATATGTTTTTTGGTTCACTTTGAAGGGACAAACATCTTGTCAATGGGAAAGTATTGTATATATTGGAAAAACATGTTTTTTGGAAGAGATTCAATGGGAATATTAGTCACCCCCAGGGTGTAGGGAAATCGATGATGGAGTGTACTATTAAGGCACTTTGTTATGTGAAGTTACCGGTTTGAAACCCTGACTTACCTTGTGTGTTTCATATGGGGAATTATGGGAAAACTTAGGGATTATAGTAGTAGCAATTGGATAACTCGACCCCATGTCATGTGAGTATGATCTCGACTAGTTTTTGATTCCACCAGTCACACAAAAAGTGGGGCGGGGGGAATCTTATTCTCTGCAACTGCAAGAGGTTTAGGGATCAAGGCAAATGGATGCATCTTAAGAATATGGAGTCGAAAAATATTCTATAACATATTCCCCCTAATGTGTGAGTTCAGAAGGGAATATAATGATGGAAATAAATTAAAAAATATAGAAGGAAGCTTTGGAATGGGTCGAGGAAGAGTTCACCAAATAAGAGACTCGAATGCTACCTACAATAGAAATCAAGTATGAGATAAATCTCTTCCCGAGGCAGGAATACCCATGCTCAGGTGTAGAAAAAAATGGATGCCAGATCAAGTATACTATGAATCCATGAAGTATATATAACAAGTGATCATGGCCACATAAATGAATACATAGTGGATCCATGTCATAATAGACCATGTCCATGATTAGATACACAGTGGATCTATGCCTGAATATATAGCGGGAGGATAATTGGAATCAACAGAATGAGTAAATTTGTCCTCCACAAGGACCAATTTCATATATGTGAGTGGTATTGTCCTATGAAACTCAGGAAGTAGCATTAAATATGTGATTCTACTATAGACTCGAGGTCTTCAAAACAAGCCCAAAAAAGGTACAAGTCTTCAATATGTCAATAGATTATCTTATGTCGAATGTGGGAGACACCATTTGCTTATGGGTCATTGATGTATAGTATTAAACAATGCAATACAAACCACCAATAATGATAATGAGTAGCAGGGTACCTAGTACAATCTAACAAGTGTGAATAAATGAGATGACATTAAACACTTATAGAATCTATTATTTGGGGGATATTTATGTATTCCCACTATTAATAGTGAGGGATCCTACCACTAATCACTCCAGTCCCCAAGGTACTATAAAGACTCTAGATCTTGATCTGAAAGAAAAAGTGTTGAATTCGATGGGAAGATATTTGTTGGAAGAAGGGAATTAAGGAATCTACCATCATCCAACATGAGGAAATATAAGGAAAATGATTTTTAAGGTTGCAAAAAAAAAGTTGGAAGGAAACATCAACATATATGCCTCTCGCATGCACTCGATCCAATAATGATGAAAATGTAATCCAAGGTATTACACAAATCCAAAAGTATGAACATAGGTATTGACATAAAACACATGGGAAACCACTTAGTCAACAACCATTGATGAAATTTCATATGCTAAGTGCAAGGTAACCTATCAATTATGAAAATAGGCCAAGGGTGATACTTAAGGTTAAAATATCATAGCAATGTGTTGTAGTCAATAAAAGATAACCCTCCAACAAGAAGTTAATGAATATATTTCATGATGGCACAAGTATAGGTTACGGATACTTGGTGATTCTGAGAGAGAATTAACAACCAAGAAGGAAGACATGATAAGTCATAAAGTCTAAGGAATGGATGACACAGGCTAACACTTTCCTTGAACATAAGCATGATGAAAAAGTGACTTGGGAAACATTGAATGAACAATGAACAATGATATAATTCAATGACACAGGAGGCATTGAAAGTATCTCCATAGTGACTGGAAGTTTAACTAGTTAGATGAGAAAAGACTCAATAATCAAGGTTTATCTTCTAATTCCATACTAGAAACCCAATTTGTTTAGACATAGACTCAAAACTAGTGCTTTGTTCAAGGGTGACATGACTTAGAACTACTACCAATTATAAATGGATAACATGATTGTTTCCCTCCCCTCTCTTTTTATCATATATGATTTTTTCGTCTTTGTCATATTATGAAATCCTAAAAAAAAATTAAAGAAAGTTATAATACAGTGGAGGAAACAAGTGTTGCTAGGAAATAAAACTAGTTCCAACAACATAGAACATACCTATTCTCAATCTAAGGAACATGTGCAAGATATGAGAACTCATGGGGATGTTTCCTCTAGGGATAAGGGTGCCAATTTACAAAGAAAATATATGTAGGGGCTAGAAATTGAGGAGAATGCATAAGTTATATGCCAAAAAACAACAAGCTAAAGATGGCATTAGGCTCACAAGAGAAAGAAGGAAAATGAAATGCAATAGTTCCACTCAACAATGGGAGTCCCACCTGGGAAGGACAAAAAAATATTTAAAGAACACGAGGCATCATCATATAGTCACGATGAGACTAAATAGGGATCCCAAGCCTATGAATAACTTTAGCATGGGTTCCAAACTGCAATCAAGGTTCTAGCTAGGGAACCCATGAATGGTAGGCTCTACAACAAGAATTAAAACAATTCTAAACAATAAAGAAGTATTTTTGTCTCAACTCAATGGGGAAGATCCTAAGTAAAAATGAACCAAGAAATTAATAATGCAAAATCTAGGGAAGGAAAAATATAACCTATATGCTAGTTTCAATATCATTACTTGTCAGAACGGATTTATAGAATGAAAAATGTCAAAGAAAAACATCTCTAAATTCATGTATATATTACCAAGAACAGTCATCCATAAGTTAATAAATCCAATATATAAACATCTGATAACAACTTTCACTCTTGGATATGAAACTCGAAAACAAAAAACCTTAAAAGTATAATATGGTACATGTTGGATTACGAAGAGGGGAGGATGAATCAGTAATGAGAAATTTGTACAAATTATTAATCCTTTTAACCACAATGTATATTCTTTTAAATTATTCAACAATGTTCATAAGATCATAATCAATATATTATTGCATCATAAACATTAACTTCCATGAGTGTTATAACCCTAAATTGCACCACACATGCTTACCTGGCATCAGGCCAACTCATATCCCTTCTTTGCCAAAACTCTGCTGAAAAAATCTTTGAAAATCCTCTTATGTAAAGGCCCAAGCACCCTAACCCATTACTGCATGCATGTACACGCTCGCTGACTCACAACAGCCCGTGTGTACCTACAAAAGCACGAAAAAAGGAAAGTTGTTGACAGAACAAAAAGCTATGGGTGAGTTAACTGAAACTCCCAGCCATGCATGGCCGAGGGTTCGTCCAAAAACATAGCTCCTTTTGGCCTATAAAAGAAGGGGTAGGGATACCATTTGGAAGAGGAAAAAATATAGCAAAGAAACTCTTCCCATTTACATATTCCATTGTCCCAACCCTTTAGCCTTTCCTAATGCCAAAGGAGATTTAAAGCAAAGCAGTTGAAGGACAGAAGAAGAGGAGCCTAGGATCAGGTTCAAGGAGTGGTGGTTGGTCTCATGTTTTGTAAGTTGACTCATTTTAAGTAATAAAGAGAATGATTTTCCCATCCCAATTCATGAACTTTCTATGGTTTGATTAGTTTATGTTTGATTTCTAACATGTTAGTATAGAAGTAGCATGCATGCATAGTTGTTGTTTGTCTTGAATGCAGGTCATCTTTGGAAGGAGCATTGCGAACAAGTAATCAATCACAACGGAGGATCGACATCAAACACCGTTAACGAGGTAGCTTGATTTTTCCATGCATTTACTGAGAAAAGGGGATTTAAATCTAGGGATGAAGGTGGGATGTAATTTCTATTCGGTCATATCTGCATGCAAAGTCTGAACTCTATTTGCTAATCCGTAGGGTGTTTTTCCCAACAACAGAATTGGCGACCCTACTGGGGAGAATACTCTTTAGGGTTCCTAGAATTTTTATTTAGTTTTTGGGTAGTTTAAAGACTAGTTTTTCCTTGCCTGTCTTTTATTTTCATTTCTGTAAGGTCTGAGCTAGCAGGGAGTCTGGTTTTCCATACTATCTTTCCCTGACTTTTGCTTGACTATGTTTTTCGGGACACGCAGAGGTACAAGTGGCCTACAGAAGGCCTGAACACGTGTACTCGTGCCCTATCCTCTTACAGCCCATGTGTGAATGCTAACTATAGATATAGTAGTAGTGTGTAGGAGTTCAGAGAACCTCAGAGGAAGTCCTCCTCTTCCCTGTCAGAATCACACATTCTCAGGGCGTTTTCTCGAATTTTGTCTGAGTCTTGTTTGCTAACAGTCCTATCTCAGATTGTTTTTTGCCTTATTATTTTTCCTTGCATTATTTGTTTTTCTGTTAGAAAGAGTATCCAAGCCTTCAAGGGATCCTAGTTATCAATACCAGAGGTCTCTTCCTAGTCTGGTCTGTCTATTTTCATATTTTTCTTTAGAGTTTAGATATACATGCAACCTATACAAGTTCAGCCCGCGTGTACACACCCTCTATTGTTGTTCAACACACATTCGCACACGTTTTGTTTGAGTGATAGTTGTGTTCTTGTACAGGCTACTTTTTGTTCAAGGTGGGGCAGTCATCCCCTCCTTTGATAAGAAGTATTCCTCTCAGGTGTTTGAATCTATGTTTGAACAGTCAGTAGCTTAGGATTAGTTTTAGCCTTAGCTTGCTTTTTCTCATTTAAAACGTTGTCAGAAAAATAAAAAAACAAGAATTTTGTTTTCTTATGGTTTTTAGACAAGCGTGAGAGTCATTGTTTTTACAATTTCCATTGTGTGATTCTTTAATTTGATTCTTTGTGATCTGCGCTTTAAGCCAGAATTGTTTTTCTTGGTTTTTCGCTTGTCGGTATTTTCCCTTTCTTTCTTTACTAGCACTTAAATAAATAAAAATCTCTTTCTGTTTTCTTCTTTGGTTGAAGAGTGTGTTTCTGCATCATTAGCTAGGGAGAAGTCTTTTATTTCAAAAAAATTTGCAGTTCACTTAGATCATAAGTAGCTCGTAGTTGAGTGAAATTCCTTTGAGTTTGTTGTCAAAAATCATAGAAAAATTAAAAAAAATTCTTTGTGAAAAGTTGTTGAAATTTTGCATTCAGTAAAAGTTTTGTTTCCATCTTTTTTATTCATTTTTTGCTTTCGTCTTTTACACATCATCAATTTCACCCTCATACCCCTTGACGTAAGACAAATCCATAAAAGAAACGCTAATTTTAAAATCTACTAGACTTTTATGTTTGTAGGGTTCACAAACTAGTTCAAGACTAGGGCCTTGGATTAGGTTGGAGAGGAAACTCTTCAAGGCCATTCAAAACCAAACATTGGAGTCTGAGATAGGGAGTGTCTAAGTCCAGTTTCATGGAATTTATCTGGGACCCCCCTCTAACACAGGGGATAAACATGAGGTCACATGCAGAAAGGTAGCGGAGATAACCCCTCCAAAGTCGGACCAATCGTAGTGGAGAACACATATAGAGGGCTTGTTTTGGGTTTTCGTCGTTTGCATTTGCCACAGGGCTTCGTGGGTCTCGAATCTATTCGAGGTACTCAGTTGTCTTAGAGACCATTTTCTCTCAATACCCTTGACAAGTTTCGAGCTCGATACCCTTCTCATTGTGGTCTACCCGACCTTCGACTGTACCCGCTTGGTGATTGTTCGCGTGCTGGCAACCTAGTTGTGAATATTTTTAGGGACATACACAGGTGACTGTGGGGGTATACCGTGGTACCTAGGATAGACATCGGGCCATTATTTGTAGAGTATACCCGAAGGGTGATTCCGTGTTCGATTTTCACTTGCACCAGTAAGTTGCTCTAGTGTTGGTTGTTGTAACTGTTCTTCCAAATAATTTAGTGATTGCTTGTCTTATCTCTTAGGGACTTCTTTTTTAGTGTGTGTTAATTTTGAACATTTAGAATACTGTAGAGTGTCTTGGGTCTTCTCACACAGTGGAGGATCCTGAGCTCCACCGCTCATGAAGGCTTCTTGGCCTGTCGCAGGTTACACTGGAGCCACACCCGCCACCATTAAGGCGGAAGCTAGACCAACAAGGGTCTTTTGAAGCTGTCGGGTTACAAACCATTGTGCCCAAACAACCCCCAGAGGAATCGACCGTTTTGAACCTTGAAGAAACCAATCTTGGCTCAGTTGAAACCCCAACCACTGATAGCTTGGCACCATTTATTGTACCAATCCAATTTCATGAACGCCAGACAATGCCTCACATAGCAATGGAAACAAATGTTGTTACTTCTTCTAGGAATTCTTCAATTCCCAACATGGTTGTCACCACAGGAGATTCATATCCTAACCTACCATCGTCGGTCTGAGCCACCATGGTCTCGGCTGCAACTACGTCGCACAGTGGACCGAACCCATCTATGGCGACAACCACAACCCCCTTCACACCTAGTGCGACAGGCCCTCCATTCTCATATGGTATGCCTAGTTTGGGTACAAGTCCTGTACTGACCTACTCCACTTTACAGACTTTGGGTCTGGGGGAAGGGAGCTCTATCGCTCCTCTAGAAGGTCACTTGGGGGTCACTCCTGTCCCTTTTAATGCTTTTCCTTATGTAGGAGGTCATATCCCCCCTTCGTCCCCTTCACTCGTTGGTTTGCATCAACAATCCACCGGGCAACCTACACAAAATAGTTTATTTGGAGCAGGGAGTCAGGGACCACCTTCACATAGTATGTCAGTAGGTTCGACATTGTTTTCTTGGAACAAAACATTTGGTAACAACACATTCTCATCAACCACTTTCCCGACTGGGGGAAACCCTATTCTTGGACAATCTACTCATGCGCAAGGTGCTATTCCTGCACAGGGGGCACACATAGTAGGACCTTGGAATTCAGGGCAAGGATCCATCCCCTCCTCTAGAATTTCGTTATGGGGTAATTCTTTCCACAACCAATGGAACCCCGGACAGACTACTATGCCTATCCCCACGGGACTGGCATGGGGTAATCCTTCCCAAAGTCCTTCGAATACAATGCATGCCCAACACTCTATGTCCTTTTTGGGAAATCAACCGATGATGTCTCCATATATGAAAAATACTTACATTGTCCAGGGCCATGGTTTCTACCAGAATCCATGCCAGCAGCCAAACTTTTCCTGGCAACCTGGTGCCAGTCAAACCCCAGGACCCTTTTTCCCAGGTTATCAGCAACAACCCAAACTATCGTTCCTAGAAACTTTACACTTGCCAGATTTGACAAGGTTGTTGAATGATCCTATTTGTCACAATCCATGTTGGCCTCCTATGCCAACGAAGTTTCCTTCAAACATTCCAAAGTTCAAGGCCAAGCCTAATGAAGATCCAGGTGATCATGTGACTACCTTTCATCTTTGGTGCTCATCTAACTCATTGAAATATGACTCTGTACACTTGTGATTGTTTCAAGGTACTCTCATTGGGAGTGCCGCGAAATGGTACATCGAGCTCGATCTGTCAAGATACTCTTCTTTTTGCAAACTAGCGATGGCCTTCCTTAACCATTTCCAGTTAGCTGTGAGATACGACACTAGCACAGAGCTTCTCGCCAATTTCAAACAGACAACAACGGACCATATCTCTGATCATATCCAAGAGTGGAGATGCCATAAGAGTTTAATCAAGGTACCAGTCCCACCAGCATTCCTACTTGAGTGGTTCCTTAAGTCCCTGGTCCCACAGTTATCCAAAGACGTCACGACATCCAGAGTTTTCTCCAAAGAATATGCCATCATGAGGGCTCAATAGTTTGAGGTCATCTATTCTTAGTCTGGTTTATTATACAACATCTTGCCAGATGCACCACGTTCTATACTGGATAAAACTAGACAGAGAGTTGGACCACATGCCGATGGTATTGTTGGTTCAACACAAACCAAGCCTGTTGAGCAATTGACAAAGTAGTTGCAACAGTTATCCATACAACACACAGTGGCCATCCAAACTACTGCTTTGGCTGCTCCCCCTACCCAAACGTCGGAAGTACACACCGTGCAGTCGACTAACCCAAAGGCCACCCAACAGCCTGAAGGGAAGAAAAAACAATGAAAGAAGGGTAAGGAGGATAAAAAACCCACTGATAATGTTGGCGGGGACAACACGGAAAAATGGAAGGTGAGGTATCCATGCAACTTGTGGGCGGAAGACCACCCGACCCATCTTTGTCCTCAACTTGCAGAGGCCCAAAATTTTGTCACACAGTAACAACAAGTAGTGTTGACTAATCTCTTTCAACATGGGAAAAATCTAAATCAAGCCTCTACAAGCACAGAAGGGGGCAGCCAAGAAACCTCCCTGCCTCCAAACAATCCCTCATCTGTGAACATATATATGGTTAGGGGTGATGCTTTCATATCAACTAGAGCGCATGATTATAGTAAACCAAGCGCTTCTGAGAAGGGTAAAGAAGTTGATCTCCCATCTCTTCCTCTACCGATTGAGAAGACGTTGGGAGAAACAATGACATGCATTCCAAAGGGTGCATTTAAAAAATCTTCTCACAACCCAAACGCAAGGGCTGCCCAGAATTACTCTGTGGTGGAAGATTTATTACAAACCCCTTGTGCGATGTTTGCTTTGGAGGTCCTCCAAAGATGCTCTGATTAGAGGAAAGCCTTGTTAACTACTTTGGGCTCTACTGAGACTTGTAATCCAGGTACCATCATGTTAGATACAACTGACTTAAAACCTCATCCTCCTTACCACGTAGCGTTTCAGATAGTAGTGGATCATCCCACAAAAACTTTTACTCGGAATATCTTCTGCACGGTGGTTGACGACGACACCTTGACATGCGTTATGTCATTAGCATGTTGGAAGGCCATTGGCTAGCCCATTTTGTCTCCATCACCTACTCTCCTCACTTCTTTTGATGGTCATTCATTCTAACCACATGGCATCATTCCTTCTTTCCCTGTGCAGTTAGGAGGGAAAACCATGCGTGTCGAAGTAGAGGTAGTCTATGCTCCCTTCGACTATAACCTCTTATTAGGATGGAGTTGGACTTATGCTATGCAATTTGTGGTTGCTACAGTTTTCTGAGTCTTGTTCTTTCCACACGACGGCTGGATACTGACCATCGATCAATTGTCTTTCTCCAGACCTCACCCAGCTTTGGGGGAATCCACGGTCCTCATGATTGATAATCCTAAACCAAGTGTCGTTAATGTAGGAGTTGGTTTGTTCCCATCCTTGATGGGTACCTTCGATCACCCAGCTCCTCACAATGATATGAAATTTATATCTAATCACCATAAGGTTGAGATTTTTCAAGTTTCATCGTTCCGCACGACTTACTTTGAGGATCCTTGGATTCTTCCTTCCCCATCAGCCACGATGGATGAGACAGGGCACCTAGGCATGTCCATGCCCTTGTCTTCCACTGAAGTAGCATACTCTTTAGTCCAGCAAGCCTCAACTAACCCTGATATGACTCCTGCACAAGAGTTAGATGCACTTCTAGAGCCTATTTGGGCTCAGGGTTCTTTCACTAACGTCGATTCGTTAGACTTAGTCTTGCCTTCTGATGAAGCAGTAATCAAAGCAATGACTAGTCCGGACAAACCTTGGGAAGATCTTCATCACAGATCATATTTTCTCCCAGAGTTAAGCCGAATCAAAGCAGGAGAATTCACCATTACCATGACGGGAGATAAGTTGTGTCCTATTAATCTCTTAACTACACATGAAATTTATGCTGAGGGCAATATGGCGACTACCATTGAAACTATACCAATCAACATCTCCCGAAACCCTGGTGTCATGGATAATGTCTTCATCGGAGCGGATTTCTCCCCCGAAGAGATTCAAATTTACACGGATCTTTTCAAAGAATTTCGCGACGTTTTTGCCTGGTCTTATGAGGAAATGCCAGGTATCGATCCAAAAATAGTTGAACATGAAATCACAACATATCCTGATGCCAAGCCTGTTTGACAGAATATTCATCTAGTTAATCCCAAGAAAGCATCAGCCATGAAGATTGAGGTTGATAAATTGCTAAAGGCAGGTTTTATTTATCCTATCCATTTGACTCAATGGGTGTCAAATCTTGTGCCGATCAATAAAAAACAAGGCACGATTAGTGTATGTACCAATTTCTGTGATTTGAACAAGGCATGTCCCAAAGATAATTTTCCAACACCATTCATTGACCAGATCATTGATGAATGTGCTGGTTGTGAAGCCTTTTCTTTCATGGACAATTTTTTGGGATATAATCAAATCCAAATCAAACCCGAAGACCAACATAAAATGACATTCATTTGTTCGTGGGGTACATTCGCATATCGTAAGATGCCTTTTGGCCTTAAAAATGCTGGAGCCACATTCCAGCGGGCCATGTCTTTTGCTTTTCATGACCTCAAGCATATAGTCGAGGCCTACCTAGATGATTTAGCATCACGCTCTTGCAAGAGAATGGATCATCCCATACACCTTAGACTAATCTTCGAACACTATCGCTACTTTAGGATTTGCTTGAATCCAAACAAGTGCAGCTTATGCGTAACATCAGGACGTTTGCTAGGTTTCATCATATCAAAAATAGGGATCATGGTCGATCCTCTTAAGGTGGAGGCAATAATCCAGTTGCCCCCCCCACATATAATCCTACAACTTCAGAGTCTATAATGCAAGGCTAACTTCTTACGACGCTTCATCGCCAACTATGCTGAAATCACTAAGGGATTTATGCGTTTACTAAAGAAAGACATTCCTTTTTTCTGGGGCGAAGCTGCTCAACACTCTTCCGACGCATTAAAACACGCCCTCACAACCACACCTCTGCTACAACCACCTAACTATAACAAAGATTTCTTATTATATCTGGCTACCACAGAGTCAACCATTGGCATGGTTTTAGTTCAGGAAGATGATTCATTCTCAGAATACATGATCTATTACCTAAGTCGAGGCCTTGTAGGACCGAAACTTAATTATTCTCATATCAAAAAACTTGCGTTGGCAACAACTCATGTTGTTCAACGGTTCTGTCACTATGTTCTGTTTCGCAAGACCACCGTCATTGCTATCATGAATCCATTCTAGTACATGTTGACACGACAAGTTATAAGCGGAATAATCAGTAGATGGATAGTCATCCTCCAAGAATTTGACTTAGACTTCGTTTCAGCAAAGTCCAAAAAGTCATTGGTCTTCGCAGAGATTATTTCGGAAATTCCGGTTGAGTCAGGTGACGTTGTGCCTAAGGAATCACCTATCCGGGGAGATATGTTTTATATTACATCTTCAGATCCCTGGTACGGAGATATACTTATCTATCTCCATACTTTGAAGTGCCCCACCTCTGCTTCTTGTGATGAGCGTCGGTATATACACCATCAGGCTAAGAATTATCTCATACTCGATGATATGTTGTATCGGAGAGGTGTAGACTGTTTCTTACGTCGATGTATTACACATGAGGAGGCAGTCATCGTGCTCAACGATTTCCATACCAGAGCTTGTGGCAGTCATTTATCTGGGATGGAAACCACCCAAAAGATTCTATGAGTAGGTTACTTCTGGCCGACACTTATCAAAGATTGTATCGAATCGGTCAAGAATTTCCATCCGTGCCAAATCTTCTCTCAGAAGATGAGGGCACATCCCGCTCCTATGTTTCCTATCATCACAGTTGGTCCCTTCACTAAGTGGGGGATTGATTACACTACTTGCAACCCCCCATCAGCAAGGGGGCACCGTTATATCATCGTAGTTGTCGACTACTTCACTAAGTGGGTTGAAGCTATGCCAACATTTAAAGATGATGGAGAGACTGCAACTCTCTTCTTATTCAACCAGATCATAGCAAGGTTCGACGTCCCGAGAGAGATTGTCACTGACCATGACAGTCACTTTCAGAACCAAAAGATGACCGAATTAACATCAAATCTTGGGTTACGGCAAGAGAATTCATCACCTTACTACCCCCAAGCCAATGGGCAAGTGGAAGCTGTAAACAAAACTCTTAAGACTATTCTACAGCGAACTATCAACTTAGCCAAGTCAAATTGGCATTTGATGTTATACTCGACATTATGGGCTTACCGAACATCTGTTAAGACTGCAACCGGTTTCTTACCTTTTCAACTCATTTATGGGCTGGAGGCAGTCTTTCCCATCGAATGTCAGATCCCATCTCTAAAATTGGCAGTACAATTATTGCCAGACACTTCTCCACTTGAAGAACGGTTAGTACACCTTGAACAACTCAATGAGAAGCATCGCGATGCAGCCCTGGCCACTGAGGCTCACAAACATAAGGTCAAGTGTCAGTATGATAGGTACGTTCATCCTTGGATTTTATCTGAAGGCGACCTTGTCCTAGTCTATGACCAAGATAAGGACCCCCTGGGGGCAGGAAAATTTAAACCCATGTGGTTCGGACCCTTCATCATAAAAGAGATATTAAAAAAGGGTGCTTATCATTTGGTTGATTTTGAAGGGAATGCTTTGGCGGAGCCTAAAAATGGGATCCACCTCAAGAAGTATTACTCATAGACAGGTCACTATGGGTAACTTTTTGTAACATATGTATAGTCTTTGTACTATTAATTTTTAGTTTCTTTTAAGTGTTATGGGCATGTCATTGATGTTATATTTCGTCAATATGGCAGATGTCAAGTGATTATGAGGTGTTCATTGGGTATGCAGACGGTGCTAGTCGGCACACGCGGAGGCTTGCCTCCACAGCTTGGGTAATCTTTACACCTCAGGGCCAGTTGTTATCTTCCGGAGGTATATGCTTAGGTGACACCACAAATAATGTCGTCGAGTATAGTGTAGTTATTGAGTTACTTTGTGACGCCTTGTCATTGGGTATCTCTCATCTCTGGGTCTATCTCGATGCTCAACTGGTTGTGTCACAACTAAACAGAGTATACCGGATTCATGATCCAACTTTACACCAACGATTCCTTAGGGTACATCTTTTAGAATGAAACTTTGATTATATTACATATTTTCATGTTCCTAGGAGACTAAACCAAATTACAGATACTCTAGCTAATCAAATTTTAGATTGGCATCTTGCACACGTATGAAAGAACATTGACATAAGCATGTAAAGACATTTTTGCACACGTGATTCATAAGAAACAAAAGATCAAAAAACCATATATAACATCATAAAACAACCAGAGTACATAGATGGATGAAAGCGCCTAAAAAATGGGACTAATAACGAGTCAGAGGGCTTATGCCCACAAACAATATATACAAGTAAGTGCTCGTGGCATGTAAAAAGTCTAAATAGGTTCAGGGCCTATGGGCCCTGTTATAATAGTCCACAGCATGGGCTAAACGCCTAAACAATCGGACCCACATCCAAGGTGCCCCCACTACATGAGGCTGCATGGATGGTGGCAGGTCCTCTATCTCTACCATTGGGACTGTGTGAGTGAGTGCAGTGAAGTTCCGCTCAACTCGTCTAAGGACTCTCTCAGCCTCCCCGGTTGGGAGGTTCCCCGCTACTGCTGCTCCTTCGGCGGCAGCTGCGGCTTCTAGATGAGGACGACGCCTATTCCATGCATAATCGGTAGGTCGCACGGGTCCCACATCTGCATGCAACAAACGTTTACCTGTCAAATACTATGGCATACAAAAAAATGATATATATCACAAAAATTACATAAAAATTACATATGCAAACAATAAAACTACAAAGGTGGAGACTTACCCATCTCCCCTCGCTCCACACTAGGAGGCATGAGTATCTCAGGATCTCTAGAGAAATCTATCCCTGCATATGGGTAATCCTCGATCACAGGGATCTGCCATGACAGCCATGCAAAGAAGTCATCATCGAAGGACTCATTGGTCCTTCCACCACCTTGTCGTGGCAGTAACACTGCCCATCTACACACTGCAGGAAAAGAGGCCTGATGTCCTCGTACTACTTCCTGAGGACTAAATCTCGGAACTCTCTCAAAGAAAAATGAACACAATATCGTCCCGAACCTGAAATTCCTTTGTGTTCAATTGCCTCTTCATGTACTCCAGTCAAAAATCTATGCATTCAAGCACTGGATCGCACAATTCATCTGTGCACGAGAAGCCTGATGCAAGGCTGTAGAACCAGTAATCCACCCAATTAGTAATAATATCGCCTACAACGATATGTTAGTGATCTTAATGATAGGTACCTGGGAGCCTGCACGATCATTCCCAGCCTCGCAGTGCTCGGATATCAGTTCCGATATCTTACTCGGTCCCATAGGAAATGTCCTGAAGTTGACTGGTTCCCCTCTCCTTGAGAGGCCAGTCAAAAAATAGATATCCTCGGTGGTGGGCACTAGTGATTTCACCTCTAACATAAAGGCCTCTACATCAGGGTGCTAGTAGTCAATCAAGGCATTCAATAGCCTTGGTTGTGAACACCTAAATGGACATAGAAATAACTTTAGTAAACTACATTGCATCAACACGGCCATGACATTCGGATCTCCCGCAACCAACTCATTGATTTCTTCATGCTCCCTTTCCCTCCACTGGACATACATCCTGCTAACACAACAAGGTTCAGGAGGGTCATCACTTGCCTTTTAATTATTTTTTCTACAAAGAGGGGGTCCATGCGATTTGTAGAGGCGACAATCGTGTGTACAAGTGGGCAGCCTTTACTCTTCCCGAGTGTACACGCAGCCTGTCCAGAGACACCCCGCATGTACCTAGGGATGACTTTTTTAAGGTCAACTCCCACCTGAAAAACAAACTTAAAGACAAAATTGAAGAATTGAATAGCTATATAAGGGAGTTTGTACTTACTTGGTCCAAGTGGAAGTTAGTTTCGTCCACTGTAGCTCCCAGAATCACCGTTTTTAGCAAAGGGGGTATTTTGGTTCTAGAGTCAATTTCCAAATCAACAATGGTGATAATGAGCTGCCAGCTTTTACTTATAGACTTTTTGGCCTCTTTTTGTCACTTTTTTGGCCTCCCTTATCAGTTTCTTTATACCAAAAACCATTTAGAGTGATTCAGGAGTTATATGGGAGGGATTTGATTGGGTATTGAGACATTTTTTTTTGAGTTTTGAGAAAATTTTGACGGTCCATAATTTTTTTTGCAAGAATAAACTTGAGCATATAGGTTAGGTTATTACCCCAACTTTTGCGTCTTGTTGTCTTTTTATTATGCTATAGGATCGATCCCATCAGGTTGTGATACAGAACCATCATATCTACTTTAGAAGTGTCGCAACTTGGTGGTAGAGCTTACCAGAACATGGATGCCTTAGGTAGGTCCTGGTTGCATTATGGTGTCCATGTCGTTTCTAAAACACTGTAGGCTCGGGAGTCCATATATTCTTTACCGAATATGAGTTTGAGCCTCATTTGCATGATTCTTCTTCACTCTTTGTCTCACCCTCAGGACTCCCAAAAATAAACGGGTCTCCTTTTAAGCCCTTTTCAGACCCTCTAAAAATGAAAATATTGTCGAGCGATCTTGTGGCCTTTCACACTCATTAAACTGAAATTTTAAGTCACGTATGTATGACAGTAGTTTACCCCTTTTTCGGTCCGAATGGTCAACTGTACGAACAAAGGTATACTCTATAGAATTTTTGTTCTTTAGAAGAGTACTCTCAGGTATAATTTTATCCCTTTTTCGGGCCTGAGGGACTAAACTTACGAAAAAGAAACCCCCACGAAGTCCATAGTTAAGCTCTTTTCAGACTCCCTAAAATTGAAAAGATCGCCGAGTGGCCTTATTCTTTCACACTCGTTAAATTGGTCCAAAAGAATATTCCTAACGGAGTCCATAGTTAAGCTTTTTTCAGACTCCTTATAAGTGAAAAAATAGCCGAGTGATCTTGTCCTTGTCACACTCGTTAAAATGGTTTTGAATCAACGTCTAATCGGTGCTAGTTTATCCCTTTTTCGAACCGACTAGACTATCTTCGAAAAAGGTACCTTAATGGAGTCTCCTTTTATGTTTTTTCAGACTCTCTAAATATGAAAAACCATCGAGCTTACCTTCTTTGGGATCGTTAAACTTACATCGAAGGACGTTACCATTGTTTGTTTTATCAACCGCATTTGCATACCTTATCCACCAGTCTTGTGACAGTTTGCTTCTGCATCTTAACACCTTTGGCCACCAGAGGATTTTTCCCGAGTATCATTTTACCAGAACATCTGTCTTGTCCTTGTGCCTTGAGCTTGTATGTTTGCAATACTTGTTCCTCCATTGTAATGTAATATTCCTTTATTCCTTTTCCAAAATTATCGAAAAGAACAAAAAAAATCAAATATACCCCAAAAAGAGGATGGGAAAAGTATTTTCTTTATTGGAAGCATAATGAGTCGCTCTTGGATAAAGTACATCTATCCATTTGATCATCAGACTATGGGATGTAGCACGACCTTAGGAAGCTTTTCTCGCTATATAGAGTTGTGTCCTCCACCGTTTGGTTATTCTTCCAAACATATGGAGAGTTTGCATTGCCTCCTGCTTCGTAGACTTATGATTAACATACATGATGTCTGAGTCTCATCACTTGTCGTGCTATTGTCCAATGGAATTTTGTCACTAAGCTTGAGTCGGCCCCTCTGCAATATGTCTCTTGTCCGCATACCCAACCATCCTGAATGTCCAATCAAGTCCTTGTTCGAAATCACTGAAGCCTTCAGTCCGATCATCAAGATTATCACATCCATGACCGACAAGCCATCAAAGACCTCTGGGTAGTGCAGTTGTACACTCATATTACACTCCTACCCAAGTTTTCGAAGATTTTGAAGTTTTTTCTCGAGCTCTGAAGTCCAGCCATCAGGCCGAATCATCTTTTGGAAGATGGATACTCTATATGTATATCTTTCTGATTTCAAGATGTAGCTCTGCTGTGTATTGTTCGTGGCTACTCTTTATAGTTATTTGACATGGATCTATAGTGTATTTGATTGGTAGCCATGGTTCTATTTCATCCCAAGCATGGGTATCCCCACCTCGGTGAGACATTTGTTATTTTTCATATGGCACCTCTTGGTTCATGATCCTTGGGCTCAATCGTTCAGCAGATCAGTAAATATTGGTAATTTATTTCGGCCATCAGATGCTCTTCTAACCTCACACATTAGGGGGAATCTATTATAACCCTAAATTTCACCACACATGCTTACCTAGCATCAGGCCAACATATATCCCTTCTTTGCCAAATATCTGTTGAACAACTCTTTGAAAATCCTCTTGTGTAAAGGCTCATGGGCCCTAACCCATTACTACACACATGTACATGCTGGCTGACTCACAACAGCCCACGTGTACCTACAAAAGCACGAAAAAAGGAAATTTTCCGATGGAACAAAAAGCTATGGGTGAGTTAACTAAAACTCTCGGCCATGCATGGCCGAGGGTTCGTCCAAAAACCTAGCTCCTTCTGGCCTATAAAAGAAGGGGTAGGGGTACCATTTGAAAGAGGAAAAAATATAGCAAAGAAAATCTGCCCATTTACATATTCCATTGTCCCAACCCTTTAGCCTTTCCTAATGCCAAAGGAGATTTAAAGCAAAGGAGTTGAAGGACAGAAGAAGAGGAGCGCAGGATCAGGTTCAAGGAGCGGTGGCCAGTCTCAACTTTTGTAAGTTGACTCATTTTAAGTAATAAAGAGAACTATTTTCCCGTCCCAATTCATGAACTTTCTATGGTTTGATTAGTTTATGTTTGATTTCTAACCCGTTAGTATAGAAGTAGCATGCATGCATAGTTGTTGTTTGTCTTGAATGCAGGTCATCTTTGGAAGGAGCATTGCGAACAAGTAATCAAGCACAATGGAGGATCGACATCAAACGACAATAATGAGGTAGGTTGATATTTCCATGCATTTACTGAGAAAAGGGGATATAAATCTAGGGATTAAGGTGGAAAGTAATTTCTATTTGGTCATATCTGCATTCAAAGTCTGAACTCTATTTTCTAGTCCGTAGGTTGTTTTTCCCAACAACAATCAGTGCATAAAGAACAATAATATACAACCACACAATAAACAATACACAAGTATTTTACGTGGAAACCAAATGTGGGAGAAAACCACATAACGATTTTCTTATATTTCAACTAATTACATTGAAGGAAGCACCAACTTCCAATTCTCCAGCTCCAACTGGAAGGAGGCTCCAACCCCCTAGTTTCTCAAGCTCCAACCTATAGGAATCTCCAACTCCTTAATTCTTTGGCTCCAAACAGAAGGAGGCCACAACCCCCTCGGTTCTCCAGCTACAACTAGAAGGTGGCTACAACCACCTATCCTTTCCCTGTCCAAACTTGCCTGAAGTATAAATTCAAATGTGAACAAGCTGTCACTGTCACTGAATCAATCACTTCCACTGTCACTGAAAAACCTATTACAACCTAAACCAATCTTCTTCAAATATTTCTTGTATATATGCAACCTATCTATACACAAACACGTGGGTATATGTGCCCTTCTTAAATTCAACTCATGGATGTCTGTGTCTATCCTCACTGCAACTTATGGGTTACCATAAACTCACCTAGTTTCACTGTTACTATCTTTGTTTCTATCAAACTTTCACTATAATCCTGATACACATAAACTATCACTATAATCTCATCAACCACTCAACCATATGCACAATATCACCAATATGTTCATCAACCAAGACTACTCACAATCATTACCATTACACACACATGCCTCCACAAAGCATGTACCAATCACAACCAAGTACCAACCTATACCACAACAAATGCATCAACCATGCACCAAAACAGATCTAATCACATAGATCAACCAATAAGACAATTCTTAATCATATTCACAATATCATCCAAAAGTGCATCAACCTAAACCACTCACAATAAATCATCACCAAAATATACCAAGATCAAGATGTTCTTCTAATGATATGCCAAGACATGTATATCAACCATACCAGACTATGCCTCATCAAAATCACCATACCATGTACCTCATGTATGAGCCAACTCATGAACTATATGTCTCATCTATGTACCTCAACTATATAACAAAACATATGCCAAGATAACCTACAATAGGCCTCTAGTAATATCCCAAACCATGTGCCACAAGCTCACTATTATGTAGCCTCAAACATGTACCACTCATAAGCCAATCATATACCAAGACTACTAACAAATTCCTCTCACAGTGCACCACATGATATATCAATACAAACAAGCTAAATGCACCAATAGTCCGCCTCAACAAATATTCCTCAAACCATACTCTACAACAGATAGCATACATCCAACAGGGAATATACCAAATCTCATCAATTCATGCCTCAAGCATGCTCCACAACACCACTAATATAAAATATCATAACATAACCATGAACATACATTTATCTCTATAGTATCCTTGTTGTATCTAATCTCTGACAAGCATACCTGCAGTCTCTCCTCATATCCTGCAACCTAGAACAATCATATTTCTTCTTTACCTTTCTACATATTTGTGCTTTCCCTTTATGCAGATCATGGGTATCCTCTCTTTCCTCCACTATGGGATGTTTGCGCTTCTCTATTCTTGTAGCTGACAGATAATATCTGAAATTCTATTTCCTTCACTTCCTCTTCAACTACAAAACTTCCGTTCCTTCAGACCTTCGTTTCTGCATACCTACACTTTCTGAAATTTTTCAAAGTATACCTATAAATAATATTTCACAAAATAGATATTTCAATAATGTTCAATAGGTAGGTATGTGCTAATATGAGTCCCTTTCTCTCTTATTTATATTTTTCCAAGTGCCTTCCTCTAGAAGTTTCCTTGTAATTGTTTTACCCCTTTCTCCATCTTCTAGGGATAACCCATTTTTTTGTTGCAACTAACTTCCCTTAATTATTCAACAAATAAATTATTTTCCCTTAACTAAATTCTTGTTGCAACCACTTTATTATTTAATTTATTTCTTTTTCAACTGGTTTGACCATTCAACATTTTTTTACAACTACTTTACCCATAATTAATAAACTCACCACTTCTTGTTGCAACTAACAATTCCTTAATTAGTCAAATCATAACTTTTTTAGCATTAACTACTTTCTTGTTGCAACCACTTTATTAATTAAATAATTTATCTTTGCAACCACTTTGACTAGGAATCTTCTTAAAGACTCTCTAGAAGCTTTCTACAATATTTGGCTTATTTTTTACCATGTAGGCGATTCTAGATTACTCTAAAGGGTTCTTCAACTTCACAAAGACATATCTCACTAACCATGAGGAGATATGTTGCGTAGAAAATATCCTCAGAAACAACATGACACGTATTATCCATACATGATAGTCTTACCTGTATATTCACTGATATTGATGCCTTTATACCTCAAACAAACTCAGGTCTCTTACCCATACCTTTTTTCTACCGAAATCCACTACCGGACTTATCCAAGGGTTGAAATCAATCTTTAATGGTTGAATTCAATCCCCAACATCACTATCCAAAGGTTGACATCAATGAAAACCAACTATCCAAACAAACATTGCATCAACCTAAGCCAACTATCCAACAATCTCCCCCTTTGGCATTGATGGAAACACCAACATTGATGGAAACACATAGATATGGAAATACTCATGCTCATACTTCACCTGTGATCACTTCTCCTCATTAATGTTTCTACCTCTCCCCCTTTGACATCAATGACAAAGGGTATCTCCCTTTTGGGTTGCTCAACTTGAGTGAAATATCCTTGGGGTTGCTCCCCTTGTCTGCATTGTCCTTTAGGATTCTCCCCCTCTCTAAATTCCTTTGATCTTTCTCTATGCTTCTAATCCTCTGATTACTCTCTCTCTCTATGCATTTGATTAATCTCTCCCCCTTTGAAAAATGGTATCACTTTGATGCATTGTTGATGGCATGGATGCTAATGTTCCCTTTATTATCATCTCTATCATCTCTCCTTCTGGACTCATACCTATGTTCTTATCTCTCTATTTGTCAACTTTTCTGAATAATATTTCTACCTGTCTTCTTGCTTCAATTTCTCTCTCTTTGACTTCTATGCAAGATGTCGTGTAGAAATATTTTAGGGATTTATATACCTTCTTCCTTTCGGAGTTTTTTTCCATTAATGATTCCTTGTGTAATCAACTAACATATATAAAACTCAGTCAAATATTTTTGTATCATTATCATCCATGATAATATTCCTTTACCGATGAACCACTCTCTGAACAAATATGTGAACCTAATATCTGAATCCATTTCTGAACAACCAATCTATGAATCTATTCTCTCATCCATTGTCATATATCTATCCAAACCTACTACTCAACTTTCCAAAATGTTGACCCATCTATCCCTGTACAATTCTAAAGTCGTTTTTTCTACAAATGATCATCAAATGTGTCCAATTATCCCGTCTATCTACATACCAAATTATGCATGCCTTAAATAACTTGTGTTAACAATATTTATTCCTGAAGACAACCATAAACTTTTGCATGTGTAACTTCCAAGTGACACCTGTGTGGGAACATTTCTTTCTCAATCGATCAATCTGTCATTATGTACTTTTTCTATTGAACCACTCTGAAGCTGTATCTATCAAATATCAACAACATCATACTTCAACCTTCTTGAAAGATAAATATATGATCTGTAGAGCTATTGTCTATACTCCCCCTATTCAGCATACATATTTACAAGGAGTCTCCAATCTCGATGGATCAAACAAATACCCACTCTGATTTGGATTCATCTTCCTCTTCATAAGTGGATACATCATCCTTCTAAACTCCGACTTCTTTCTTTCTTCACGTGGATCGATTTTTCACTATAATTTCTGAAAGGACAATTTCTTGGGCCCATTTCTCTATTCACCTCCTCTTCGTTTCTTTCTCATGCTATTGCAAATACTATGAACTTTGGGGCCAGTTCTTTCTTTGCCTATTTTTTATTATGATCTTTCTCTACTGAATATTCTAACAATATGGTTCTTGAATACTATTCTTCCTTTTCTTTCATTCCTTGTCTTTCTCGTACTATGGAAAGTCTTGTAATTTATCAAATCTAGTATTTATTCACTTGGTCTTCTTCTTGTTCTTTTCTTTTCCAAATTTTGTATATCTAATATATGTTTAATTATTCATGGATGACATTGTCATGATTCTACAATTACGAGATATATGACCATAGATGTGACATTTGTAACATTCAATATTATGTGGGGCCACATAAGTATTTCTTGCTGGAATATTTCTTTCATTAGCCCTGCAATATGCAACCTTATGTCCAAAGTTAGCAAAATAAAAACAATAAACATAAAATAAATTTACATACCTGGGAGTGGATGATATTATTTGTGTTGTATTCCTTCTGAAATCATGCTTTGGTTGATGACGATCTTTTATTCTGTTAACTCCATTGTGAGTGAATATTCTTGGTTGTCTGAATGTGAAAGGTCTTCTTTGATGTCCATCTCTTATGTACCCTTCTTCTAGAGTCTTTTGTCCTTTTGTAATATTCTTCTTTAAGGACTTGCACTCTTCCTTCTTTACAAAACCCTTTATGACTTCAACATAGCTCTTCAACTATATTAACTGATGATGTGGATGCTTCTTCAATGTTTTTGATGATATTGAAAACTTTTACTCTTAACATAAAAAATTCTTCTTCAAGATTCTCTACCTCATATTCCTTATTAATCATTTGATTCCTCATGAATTCTTCTTTTCTCTTTGCTTCTTCAAGTTGGATCTTCAAAGTGATTATTTAATTTTCAAGCTCTCTTTGTCTTTGATTGAATTCCTCTTTATGATTCTTTTCCTTTTCATTGTCAAAATTTTCTTCTATTTCATTGGGATTTTCTTTCTTGTCACTTTCAATCTTCAAATCAAGGCATTCAATTTCAAGATGTCCACACTTTTCAGAATTAAATAAAAAGAACCCACATTTGCTAATTTTCCACTCTTCTTCTTCTGAATCTGTTTGACATGATGATCATATATTTTGTTGTTTTGTACGTGTACCGTTTTTAGCAATATCTGACTCTGTGATGGGAGAAAAATAGATATCATGTATCTCGTCCCAAAGTTCTTTAGTTGATGAAAATTTACCCACATTTTCTCTTATCGGATCAGGTAATCCTTCCTAGATAAAATCCATTTCTATTTTGTTATTCTTCTTCAATTCCTTCGTGGATGCAGTCTTAGGTTTCCTTGTAGCATTGTATCCTATCACAACTGATTTCTAAATATCATATCCTTATGCCTTTAAAAATACGTTTGTCCTCCTTCTCCATATCTCATACCGTAATGTCCCTAAGGTCGAGCCCTGTTGTAAATCATGTTTATGAAATGAATTGTAATTATGTTTTTTATAGGCTGGTGAGCCAAGTTAATATAAGTTGGTGGGCTTATGTAATTATTAGGCCAGAGATCCTAAGTGTTGAAGGCCAAGAGCCTAATTGTGTACATGTATCTATGCAGAACATTAATAATATTATAAACACCACTGTGTGCAGACTGGCCACGATGAATGAGTGATGGGGGACTAAGATTCCATAGAGTGGGCAAGGGATTAGGGGATGGAAAGTGGGAAAAATGGACTAAGTGTTGAGCCTAGGGGCTTAAGTCCTTAGGGAATAATATTTTAATATTATTCCTAAAGACATGTGAATAATATGTTTTATCCTAAGTTCTTTTGGAAGGACAAGTAACTTCCAAATGGAAGGAATGCATGCAATTTCATGGGTGACAAGTGTCAACCGAGGCGCATGTAAACAAAATGGCTGAGATGAGAGTCGTGTTGGGGTTTCCTCCTCCATTCTACCCGACCGTCTGAACCATACATCCCCTGAACCAGAAGCCTGTGTTGATGTCAGGAAAATTCAGTGTGTGTTCTAGAAAGTTGGTACACCCCTTCTCTATTCTAAACCGTGGAGTCTGAATCCACCCCTGCATGGAAAACTCGTCACACATCCCTGGGAATATAGAGTATGAGTCTATCCCATGTTTCCATATTGAGAAAATGAAAGTGTCCCATCCCTACTAAGCTTAGTTATATTATTGCACCTGTCTGTAGCTGCCTTGGGGCGTTCGTGTTTGTATTCCCATTTACTGTGGTGGACATGTAGTGTTTAACCCTGTGTGGCTTGTTGGACAGTGGTACAACACTCTCTCCAGGTGAAAGAGTGCATAGAGGAAGGAGAAGAACTCTTGGAAGGAACCCTGTAGCTGCCACAGAGCTCGGAGACTTCCGATCCGGTCTGTTGCTAAAACCCAAGGTAAGGGAGGTTAACAGTCGAAGGATTGTCTAGGTGACAGAGAAGGTGTATAATCCTAGGGTGGAATAGGCATGTGGGGAAGGAGAGTCTGTGGGCAGTGAGTATGAGTGGTTCCTGGGAGAGAATTCCTTCCTTGTGACCGAGTGTTTTCCCTATAACCTCAGCCTATCCTAGGATTCATTACCTTGGGGGTGGATCTTATTCCCATCTTGGGGGTGATCCACTGTTGATATTGATGAGTAGTGTGGTCTAAGGCTAGGAGGTTCATGGAAGGCCTTCACCTGTCTGGTGGAATTACCATTGTTTCAAAGATAAGTACCAGATGATGTTTTAATTATGTTTATGCATGTCTGTGTATTTATATTTATCATGTATTCTATTGTGCATACAAAGTAATGTTAAAGCCATTGATTATTTATAGTATTATTAATTATTATGGTTACTCTGAGTTTAAATGTGTTTCATTTTCTTAAGTGCATGTCTTATATATAGAATTAAGTATAAGATTGTTATTCCGCGAAGTAGCGCCTACCCAGCCTGGAATGCGGGCGTTACATAATGGTATCAAAGCATTACAGTATGAAAGAGTGCTATAGAATGGTATCAAAGTGTTACAATATGAAAGAGTGTTACACATACTCTAGTCCACTCTAACAATCAAACGTTGGTACTACATTCTTAGTGTATTCCATGATCTCCTTCCAATGGTTAAACAATTTCTTGAAGTAACTTTCTCTGATACCATTTGTTGGATTATTGAGCTGGGTGGTGGGGGCGGGGGGGGGGGATGTTATTTAGTAACGATAAATTTATACCACTTATTAATCCTTTTAAACATAATGTATATTCATTTAATTTATTCAATAATGTTCAGTAGTTCATCATCAATATATTATTTCATCATAAAAATTAGCATCCATCAGTTCATAAAGAACAATAATAGACACATCCACACAATACAAAATACACCAATATTTTATGTGGAAGCCCAATGCGGGAGAAAACCACAAAATGATTTTCTTATATGTCAAAGAATTACATTCAAGGAATCATCAACTTCCAATTCTCTAGATCCAACTGGAAGGAGGCTCCAACCCGAAGGAATCTCCAACTCCCTAATTCTCTGGCTCTAACAAGAAGGAGGATACAACCTCTTGGGTTATTCATAAACAATCATAAGGTGGCTACAATCACCTATCATTTCCCCATCCCAAATGCGTTGAAGTATAGATTACAAATGTGAAAAACTTGTCACTATCATTGAATCAATCACTTCCATTGTCACGCTGTCACTATCACAACTTTCACTAAAAACCTGTCACAACTTGAACCAATATGTTACAAGGAAAATCACTCTATGGCATGGGGTAAACCACAACAGATGGAAATGACTACATAAATCAACTCTAATATGAAGTATTCTATATAAACAAATATGCCAACAAGACAAGATAAAGAGCCTACCTCATCCAAATGTTCAATGAAGTCCATCGTTGAGCATTTGAACCAAATCTATACACCTGCAAGTTGTCCTCAACAACTAAGATATGAAAGCATGTGGTGATAATAGATAAAATTAGCACATATAATAGCATAATCCATCAATATTCATAACAAATATACACATGGAATAACAATTCAAATATTTGTGAGACATTAATTGGACGCGAAAATAGTATTTCTATTAAAATGTAATCAACAGAAGTGTATGAATGACAAAATTTCATGTCAGCACATTTGGAACCAAGAAAATACGTCCCTTCTAGCTAGGCCTCCACCAATTCAATCCTCCACCAAAGGAAATCTCATATAATAGAGACAATGAGGTTCTCCATCAAATAGGGAAGAGATTGGGGGTTGAACAATGTGTTCAGACTTAAAAGGACAAAGGGATGTAGAATCAATATGAAGTGAATAATTTCTCCATAGTAACTTTGCTCTCAAAGTTGAATTCTTATCCTCTTCTCCACATCTTGGATATGGCCCATTTATAGCCTTAAAATGGAACTGAAGGGTCGATTCAAAATGTTTCTAGTATATGGAAGGTCAAGGATCATGGATCCCATGATGTGACATGGAAACTCGACACCATTTTTTAATTTTGGGAAAAAAACCCGATGTACGCTAGATGTAATGGTGCAACCTGTGTATATGCATGTTGTATAGCTATTAGGGTGTGTATATGTGGAAAAATATGTTTTTTAGCTCGAGGAACTGCAAAAAGAGACTTCAAGTCTACATAGGGAAATGGAAAAGGCCTTCTGAGAAAGTGGCATGGGGTGAGTCAAATCTTGCTATAACAAAATATTCTTCAAATATTTCTTGCATATATGTGACCTATCAATACTAAAATACGTGGGTATCCTCACCCTTATTAACTGCAACTCCTGGATGTCCACGTATATCCTCACTGCAACTCATAGGTTACCATAAACTCACCTAGTTTAAATTTCACTATCTTTGTTTCTGTCAAACTGTCACTGTAAACCTGATACTCAAAACCCGTCACGGTAAACCTGATATTCAAAACCTATTGTTGAGGAAAAGATATGAAATGATATTACTCAAGCATTTTCAGATTCTGCTTGGCTAAATAAAAATAGACAGGAATATCACCCTATGTTTATAACCAACAAAAATAACATCCTAAGTCACAAGTATTAATTAGTACAAGTGCTTAGGCTAGTCTTTTATCAACAAAAACGCTTGTTGGAAATTCACTTTTTATGTAATTTTATGAACATATCAGTTGTTGAAATAAATGTAAAGATATAAGAAAATTCACCAAGATGATAATCAAGATAGATGAGACATAAATAAATCCTTTATTTCATTCAAATTCACCAAAGAGTCAGTTTTTTTACAAAATCTCATGCAGAAACTTTGGACCTCAAACTTAGGCATCCCCAATGGACCATACAAAAGGACCTTTGATAGAAAACCAAAACTGAACTCTAAAAGTCAAATCAACTTGCCACATATTGCTTCCCACTCGACTCTGCACAATATCCTTTGTCAGTCATGAAAATTAATTCACAAATAGACAAGTCTACACAAACTATCAAAGATAGATCAACACCTTTGAAAAACAAGTCTCTGAATGATGTGATTCAACCCTGAATATTCTTGTCTACAATAAGACCCTGCTATCATAAAACAGAATTAGGCTTGCAATGAATAATGAATGAATGAAAGATAAATTATATCAACCTAAACTCAAAGAGCAAACCTTACCATGCTTCTAATTCTATCCTCCTCTTGTTCCTCCCTTTTATTTTTCTTTTAACAAATTAGAATTGGTTGAAGTAGTTGACCCAACTCATTAGTTAAGTTAATTAAAATACTCAACTAACTTTAGTTAGGGGGAAGAGTAATAATTATAATAAGGGTCATAAATAAATAATAACTAGTAGGTGGGACCCCTTGTGACTTTCCTTAGTTCATAAAAATCATAACAATCATAACATAACCATTAGCTAAGAAAAACACACCTCCTTGTGTCTCCCATCAACATATTCACTGTTCGCAACTTTAGCTTATGAAATTTGAAATTATTTAAAAAATAAGACTCATATATCCAAATTAAAATATGTTGTCCAAAGATCCCTGAAGTCAACTGTCATAAAAAAAATAGATAAAATTAAACTCAAAAGCCATATTTCGCAATTTGCGATGTAACCCTTCCTTGTTTGCTATTGTCACCTCTTGATTTCCCTAAATTTGCCTTTGGATGTGGAGATCCTTTAGGCCTAATATCATTGATCACATTGGAGCAATCATCCCTCAAATGCATCCGGGAAGACACGGATTTGTCAGAACCATTGGAGGGTGAGGAAGGGGAAACAATGGCTTTTCCTTTATCAATGCCATGGTGGGGCTCAATTTTCAATCTCTTGCTAGAATGGGAGGATTGCACTGGCGAGTGGTCAGGGGAAGCTTGGACAATGGGGTTAATAGGCAAAGGAGCAGGCAAGGACAAGTTGGTCCAGCCACGATGTTGGGAGACTTTCGAGTGGACAATCCCCTGCCATCCATCATTTTTTTGGGACCTCAGGTTGCAATGAGACATGAGGAGGTACGGGGATACTGGGGGCTTGCGGGGCTTGGAAAGGAGGCCTTTCAGGCCTAGGTTGGACTATTGCCTACCCAATCCAACTGAAAAATCCGACATGAAACAATTGGTCAAACTCTTTTGAATAAGTGTCAAAATGTATGGAGAACCTACACCTTCTTGGGCCTCGGTTCCAGTTACCGCTACCTTTGCTTCCTCGTCCATGGAAACCTCGACTGAAAAAACTCATCTTGTATGCATGATTGATTAGAAAATAGTCTTTTAAATAACCATACATGAAAACTCTTAAAATATGAAATATGCTTGGCTCAACAATGTATCAAACTCATGCAATCCAATCCATACAAATTGTTTTACTGTTAATTAATGAGTAGGGGGTGAAAAGGGTTCTGGGATATGCGAGGGCTTTTTATTGAGTGAAACATGATGCAATGAGGGGGAAAATAACATCGTTACTGCTCAATGAAAACAAAAATCAACTGCAAATCAAACCAAGAAAACATCATTTTAATCCCCACAAGACATGACCATTTTCAACTTCTTTAACACCGAAATTCTCTTGACTATAATTAATCTCAGAACATGGAGTGGAAAAATGAATATGGGAGGTGACGGGGTTTATAATTAGCTGAAAATGAAATAATGGAAGGGAAGAAAGATGATTTCTATTCATGAAATTAAATAAGTGATCCATAAAACATTCCGCAAAAAGAGATGCATCAACCATCAATCATTTTGACACAATAACATTTTTTGTGTATTTAACTAGTTCATTGTTCATAATCAAATATCCAACAAAGTGCCATCACAAGATAGTATGCATTCCACACAATCTATAAAGAGGATATTGTTACTTTCTTGGCATCTTATAAAAATTTCCAAACAATAGCCATTCCACTTTGTTAACCATCAGGATCAACCACTCCCCATACATTACTTCAATCAACAATTATACTCAAATTCATGTTTCCAAAATTAACAATGACAGTCACACTATCACTACAATCAGGCCTATCATTTAAATGAATTGATATTTGTTAAACATATATATAGGCAGTAAACCCAATAATCTGGATTAAATTTCAAAATCTGAATTGGTATTTAAACATACAACCAACAACCACCATTTAGACACAAGCTATGCACAGGGTAATTTGCCCAGGCAATGTAATTCTGCCACTGTAAAAAAAAACAATTCAATATGACTTAAAAGGCTGAGTCATCCATCCAACACGACGAGGTCTTGAAAACATGCCCTTCTTAACAAATGATCGATTTCAACAAATAAACATGCTTAAAAATCTATGAAATCCAAGCTATCCATAATATACACAGTGCACAACCACCAAAACACCACGATGCAACATCTCCATTTTACAAAACCGAACACACAGTCACAACAATAACTCAATTCATTTTTCTGAGTCATCAATATAACAAAGTATTACTTCGATTTAGTCCAATTGTGATCAACTATGTTGTGTAAACTCAGACTTATAGAATCTAACAATCATAAGGATACAGTGGATATAGTTTGTACAGTCATTTGGTTCAATAAACATTCATCCCCAGAGAACACCACATTTACCATGACCATTATTTCATTATGAAAAAACACCATACACACAACGTGACATGCGTGAGCAACATCAAACATTTGTAACCAGTGCCAGCTAAACATTCAAAAAATCCTTAGTGAAAAATACCAGTGACTATGTATTGACCAACCAATTCATCACTATCGTAAAATCAATTTACCAAACAAGCTGTGACAACCACGCATACACACGTGTCAATTCGAATTGGGGAAGCGACCCTCTCCATTAACAATATTGATTTATTAACATAAGGAGAGGAACTGTGTACTTGAAAGTGCAATTGGCAATGTAGGGTTTACTACTATTATAATAGAGTCAGTGACTATATACCAACCAACCCAACTGTCACACGACCAACTGGGTTAGCTTGTGCTCAAATTAGTTGACAATTATACAACCATTCCATAATAACCAAGTCGTAAAAAAAATCGGCCAAGTTGGTCTTATCTATCATTCTTTATACTAGAGGGATAGGTTTGTTCTGTATCCAACAAAGGGATAGAAGAGCCACTCCTTCTAATGGTTAAAATATCAAGGCCATGGTGCATACACAGGAAGAACCACAACTCATTCGTGGACGAGTACAAATCCATGGCAGAGGGGGCATAACCGAAAAGTGGGGCTCTAGTTCGTCCAAACAATGTCATTTAATGGATGCAGGGTGTAACCCTCATGATCTTCAATCAAACAAACACAACATAGAGGTGAAGACATTCCCATGTAAGAGTAGGAAAACCCATTTTGTGACCCTTAGTAGTGAAATCAACCAATGTTGAATTGAAAAAAACAGAGTGACACAAGATTCCCTTAACCATTAAACCCAAAAAAGGCAAAGACTGGATTTAGTGACAATGCGTGAAGATATTTATCCACTCAAGACCAAACAAAAGCCCTCCACTTAAACCAACAAGGATAACATAGAGATACCACCCAGGATGATCAATAACTTCTACGAATTCAATATCATTGCATGAAGAACCATTCAATTCAAGAACACAATTTCACACAGTTGCAACACTTAGGAAATCACAAACCAATACACCTGAGCCAATAATCATTTCATAACTAGAGAAGAGTCACGAATGGCCAAAAAAAGAACATACCTGTAATCGAATTCCTTAAAACGAGAGTTGGTCGAGTGGTTCATCTATGTTAAGAATTCAGAGAATAACCACAATAGCAAGATCGAACAATAGCTCGACTAGGATGGAGGCTAATGGGAGGAGTAAAGGTGACGTGTAGTAAATGCACATTGCCTCCATCCACAATGCATTATTTCATCAATACATGCCAACGATTTATTCATTAACACCATCAATCAACCCATGTATCGAGACCATCACCCATTAAAACCAACAGTGTGGCCATATCATGTTTCTAACTTATGCCATAACATAATTCCCAAGTTCCATATAATTAAACAATTCGCATAACCATTTTCACTATTACCTTGCCAAATGTGCCACCAACATTCATACCATATGTGTATTAACCATATAACTCAATAAAAATTGCATATCCATTTACTTACTAGCTAGGATTTCAACAATAATCGTTAATTCTTTCATGCATGTAGTATAGTTTATAGGATAGCTTTAAATTATTCCCTTTTGCAATTGTTTCTCATTTCCTTCTAATTGTTGCCATGTAGTATTGCAGAATTGGATCCCTTTTCTTTGCATTTGTTATAGTATTTTTTCCTTTCTCAAAACTGCCCTTCATGTAATTTCACTAACATGTTTGTTGTGCAGGTGTGATAAGAACATATAGATATGATATTAATGAATAGAATAGGTTGTAGTAACATAAGGAGTCAACACTTCATAAGCTCAAATAATGACCAATAACAATAGGATCTAATCAACCATGTAAGTCATGTTGCACATCATCATAACATAAAAAATGAACATATATGACCTTCAATAGTTTAAGGGGGTCCCACCTACTAGTATGATTTAATTTTTATAATAATAGGCTTTTAGCAACACTTTGCGGGCAAAAATTTGTTGACATTTTTTAATCATCAACAACTGGCAAATCCATGGGAAAATTTGTTGTCAACAGATTTAGAACTCAGAACTCATGGTTTTCTGGACCAACAATAGTAAATTTAGAAGATGTAACCAAATTAATTCCGCAACAGGGGGAAGTGAGTGGATTTAATGGAAAGATGACTGGGAATTTGGGAATAATTCATGAAAAGTGTTAAGTATGAGGGATTTTTACCACTGTATGCATAATCATTCAACTGGAATATGCTCTAAACCTTCAAGGAGGAACACTTATATACTTTCTCTTAATATCTCAATGGATGAAGAAATTGCAAGAATAAGCGGGAAATAACTAATTCCTTATAAGACAATGGTGGAAATATGTAACAATTTCAAGGGCCCTTCAGAGAAGACATCATAACAGTTGTGTAAGATTGATTTTTATCGACTAACAATGATTTGCAGGAGTGTCACTGTGGTAGAATTGATCCAACATCCTATCTTTACCAAATTCTTAAAAGATGATAAGGACAAAATCACAACAGAAGTAATAATACATAAATTAAAACAACAACAGTAAAAGACTCAATTGAAAACAACAAGGAAAGAAAACCTAACTTAGAAGGAATAAATCAAGGTACTGTAAGCATAGAAAGGAAGCACAAAATTTAAAGCATAGCTAGGCTACTAGTATACAAAAATCCAATCAGCATTAGGACTTTTCACGCTAGCCCCTTGCAATACTTCAAATGAGGATTGCTAGCACTATAGGAAAACAATTATCTCTGTAATTTCCTTAAAATGTATAGGTTAGTGTCCAAGACAAAAATAATTTGGAACGGACCCAACACTTGCAATTCTGATGTAATTATCAGCCCTTTGATGCACATGATTAAATCATCAAGATAAGGATGGAGACTGACCAATCCAGTGAAGGTTATCTGTATAGGCCCTTTAAAGGCGGTACTTGCACCAAATAAGACCGAAGGCATGCATTTGTAAGGCATAGTATCACAATTAGTAATGAAAGTGTTTTTGTGAACATTTTCTCCTTTGACTTTGATTCTCTTGTAACCAGATAAACTAGCAAGTAAGGGCCCTAACTTTGACTCTAACATTTGTTGCAAAAATATTTCCATATTGAGAGGAGGGAAGGGGTTTCTCATAATCGCTTTCCTGAAAGTTAGAAGACAAATACAAGTTCTGGTATTATCAGTTTTCCTTGGGGACGATTCCTAAATTGAAACCCATTCAGGGTGGATTGAAAAAAACATTCCATCCCTTAAGAAATCTCTCAACTCCCTTAGAGAGGGTTTTTCCAGTGCAGAGTTAAGAATTTTTTGTTTTTGCCTAGATAGTTTCATAATATGATGAACAAGACCAGGATCAAAACCACGAATATCCTCATAGGACCAAGAAAAAACCTTTTGAGATTCACCGAGTAGCATGACGGACCCCATCTCTTCTTTAAAAAAACATTGGACATTCATTTGAACATTCATTGAAGACTTAGGTGTCCTAATGTTCAGGAGGATGGTTTCAACCACCTTCTTTTGTAACTCCTCTTCTTTATGTCTTTCTTTGTTGACTACAACACTCAATGAAAATGAACTCTCAAGAGGAGTCAAGACCTCAGGAATCTCACTATTTTCTATGGATATAATATCCTCAGGCTTAAGAGGTTAATCTTGAATGACATCACAAATTCTCTCAATGTTAGGGATGGCCTTCGAAGATCCCTCCTTTTTAGGGATGTATGAACGATATAGAGATTGAAAAGCACAATCAGGGATGTGAGGTAGGAGTTGTTGATTAGGGGAGGCTGGAAAGATAGTTGATCGACCACCTATTGAATTCAAATCCTTCTTAACATGAGTGATGTTGAAAGATAGAAGGTTCGAGACAAGTGCCCAAGTAGTTTGTGAGTATCATTCCATCAACTTGTCACTAGGGGAGCATGTATTACGTATCAAGTTCACAACAAGCTCAAGATTTTTGAAAACTGAAAGGTGACCAAAACCAATATTAAGGGCATTCTCAATGCCTAGTAATAAAGCTTTGAATTCATCGCCATTGTTTGTACAAGAAAACTCCAACCTGTATGACAGATTATAAATTTTCCCTGCATGAGAAACCAAGATAACGCCAACCCCATTACCTTCACTAGAGCATGAACCATCAAAGTGCATATGCCATATATCATCATCTAAATCATTTTTTTCAAAAGGAATATTATCCTCTTCAGCAAAGATGGAATACACTCCTAGGTCTTCTTCGATATAGTTTATGCTATATTGCGGAACACTCTCTATATAGGGTGAAATTATTCCCTCTCTAAGGACTATAATATTCTTACCATTTCCAGGAATGGATAAATGTGTCCCATTGAGCAAGAGGTATCCACCTGTTAAGGCTTTCCAATCTCTCCCCAATATAATTGAGTAGTTTCTTACAGACATATCAATTATCTGAATGCTAAGGATTGTCCTTATCTCTGGATGAGCGCATAAAACCAAGGTTACATCCTTAATATCACCTATGGTTGTTTGTTGTATACTATTATATGAGATCATTCTTCTAGCATTTTCATTTGTACAAGACAAGCCTATCTCTTTCATAATAATCTTAGACACACTTGGTCATGAAAAACCATCTATGAGGCAACAATGGGAAATATTATCCATGATCTTTATAGAAATATAAAAAGGGGGATTTTTTACAGGGTATCTAAAGTTATGTACACCTACTTTATTTACAAAACAATCCTCTTCATTGACCTCTTCAGAAAGATTGGCTACAACGAAAAATTTTCCTTCCATGAGTTGTTTCAAATGCATATGTTGTTTAGGGAGGACAACCATGTCTAGGAGGGTTGCATCTTCTTTGATGTTGGCCAATTGATTCAAGATATTGTATTTGGAAGAGGGGGGATGAGGAGTGATTCCTTGACTCTCAATAATTTTATGAATCTGGGGTACAACAACGTTTATGGATGAGCTCGGGCTAGAATAACTATAGGGAGGATCAAATTTTCCCTTGGGGTCATAGGTTTTGTTCCTAGTGTTGATGACCACGACATCCTCTTTCTCTGCAAAGTCTGGGACAACAATATTATCTTTTGGTATTTTACCAAAGATCTTATCTTTGGCACTCTTATTTACCTCACATGTGGTTTCTTCGTGGTGTTCCTCATAAAAGTTACACCAACTCCAAGGAAGGATAGATTTAGGATGATTTTTTTTTCAACTAGATTCGTAAAGGGGGGTGCAGAAGAGGATGAAGCTCCAGGGGTGGGAGGGGATACATTACCCTTCTTCTAAAATTCTAACATATGATTGTTCATATCTTGTACTAGTTGTAAGAGAGCGGACATGTATGTCTGTATAACTGATTCTCCCTGTGGAAGACCAGTTCTTTCAAGTTGTTCTTCATACTCTAAGCATGTATGCATAGTGAAACCAAGATTATCAATGGCCTTTTACTCAAGCCTATGACGGTAGGGATAAGGAAATGCATTGTAGTAATGCATTAAATCGACTTGGTTATGAGGGTGGATAAGTTTGAGGATTTGATTGTACAACTTGGTGAAATGCAAGTTGAAGGACTTGATGGTCTCACCATATTTATTAGTGACGTTATTGTATCCCCTTAACTTCTTGGAAGGGATTTTGGATTTCCCATAAGTGGATCGGAACCAATAAATCAACTCCTCCCAAGTAGATAGAATATTAGGAGGAAGGTCAAAGAAATTGGCTGAAACCTTTCCTTCCAAGGAATTGATGAACAAGCTCATGCAGGTGTCATTGTTGTTGGCCCCTATGTTATGAAAACAATTTGAAAATACCACTAGGTGTTCATTGGTACTGACAGTGTTATTTCCTAAAAACTTAGGTAAATTCTCTTTAAACTTCGGAAGTGGGTGAGTACCAGGTGCTAGTTTAAGAGGAGAGGACACATGCCATGGTGTGGTTGTGGCATATTCTTTGAACTAAAAAATCCCATACCTTTTAATGAATTTGGTGGGGTTTGTAGTATATTGGACAGGGATATGGTGGTTGTACAAGATACCAATCACCGATGACAATGAATATTGGGAAGATGGAGCACTTCCAATGCCACCAAAGCCACCACTAGATGGCATCTTGTGGATGATAGATGAGGGAAAGAAAGATGAGCAGGATGAATAAGATAAATTTATCCTTAGATAACTTTTTTGGGTAGATAACACAACGTTTTTTCTTCCTATTTTAGAAATAGGATTGATTTTGGGCGACAAGCCTCTTTTTCTTCTAGAATCATGAGAGTCTAAGGACATGAAAGAAAGGCCAAAACTTGAAGAAACAAAGGGTTACTGTTGATTTCTATGCTATCTACGTCTAGCCTCCAATTGTTCTTGAGCACTAATATCTCATTCAATTGCTGCCCAAGAATGGTTAAGTTCAACACGGGTATTGGCAGTGTCTAGAATGGTGTTAAACAAGTTCAAAGAAATGATGGTCTGGTCTTGAAGACCGAGCTCGATATTTGGCTACCTTGCAATAGGAACAATCATTAATATCGAAACAGTCAAAGAATCAATTTCAGAAAAAAGAAATATGTATCGATGAAAATCGAGTATAAAAAAAATTTAACCAGAGAGATATCGAAGATCTCCCCAGTATGGTTACCAAATAAATGTTGAGGAAAATATATGAAATGATCTTACTCAAGCATTTTCAGATTCTTCTTGGATAAAGAAAAATAGACGGGAATAACACCCTATGTTTATAGCCAACCAAAATAACATCCGAAATCACAAGTATTAATTACAAGTGCTTAGGCTAGTCTTTTATCAACAAAAAAGCTTGCTGGAAAATCACTTTTTATGTAATTTTCTGAACATATCCGTTGCTAAAATAAATGTAAAGATAGAAGAAAAGTCACCAAGATGATAATCAAGATAGATGAGACATAAAGAAATCTTTTATTTCATTCAAATTCACTGAAGAGTCATTTTCTTTACAAAATCTCATGAAGAAACTTTGGACCAAAGTCAAACTTAGATATCCACGATGGAACATACAAAAGGACCTCTGATAGAAAACCAAAACTGAGCTCTAAAAGCTAGATCAAGTATCCACAGATTGTTTCCCACTCGAATCTACACAATAGCCTTTGTCAGTCATGAAAATTAATTCACAAATAGAGAATTCTACACAGACTATCAAAGATATATCAACACCTCTGGAAAAAAAAAGTGTTTGAATGATGTGATTCATCCATGAATATTGATGTCTATAATAATACCCTTCTATCATAAAAGAGAATTAGGATTGTCATGAATAATGAATGAATGAAAGCTAAATTATCTCAACATAAACTCAAAGAGGAAACCTTAGCATGCTTCTACTTCTATCATCCTCTTGTTCCTCCCTTTTCTTTTGCTTTTAAAAAATTAGAATTGGTTGAAGTAGTTGAACCAACTCATTAGTTAAGTTAATTAAAAGACTCAACTAACTTTAGTTAGAGGGAAGAGTAATAATTCTAATAAGGGTCATAAATAAATAATAACTAGTAGATGGGACCCCTTGTGACTCCCCTTAGTTCATAACAATCATAACAATCATAACATAACCATTATCTAAGAAAAACACACCTCCTTGTGTCTCCCATCAACATATTCACTTTTGGAAATTGTAGCTTATGAAATTTGAAATTATTTCAAAAATAATACTCATATATCCAAATTAAAACATGTTGTCCAAAGATTTCGGAAGTCAACTGTCATAAAACAATAGATAAAATAAAACTCAAAAGCCATATTTCCCAGACAACGATGCAACCCTTCCTTGATTGCTACTCTCACCTCTTGATTTTCTTGAATTTTCCTTTGTCTATGGAGAGCCTTTAGGCCTAATCTCGCTGATCACGTGCGAACAATCTTCCCTCAAATGCATCTGGGAAGAAATGGATTTGTCAGAGCCATTAGAGGGTGAGGAAGGTGAAACAATGGATTTTCCTTTATCAATGGCATGGTGTGCCTGAGTTTTCAATCTCTTGCTAGCATGGGAGGATTGCACTGGCGAGTGGTCAGGGGAAGTTTGTAAAATGGGACACTACTATATATGGGTGGATTATTCCATGAAAGTTTTCCACGTTTCCATTATTTTCATGTTTTTTTTAAATAGGGAGAGATTTTCGTCGATATTTCCACAAAATTTCATCGATATATACAAGAATAGGTTTTTTAACTTGGTCAGTATTTTCGTCGTTATTTCCATGAAAGTTTGTCGCTATTGCCATAAAATTTTGTTTTTATTTCCACGATAATTTTTCCTATCTCAAAAAGCATCTACTAACGGCTAGTTGACTAGTTGATCTATATATACTTGACTTTAAGAGGCTTTGTGACACAATTGTTATAGTTGCGACGTTATTCGTGGCTTTTGTTTGGGCTGTTTATTTTTTTTGTCACCCACCAGTTGAACAAATCCAATTCTCAATCTATATAGCTCGGATTTTGAAATTGCAAGCTTAGTATGTTTTTTTATTGATGTACTCATTTAACTTGTAAATTTTTGTTCAAATGTCGAAATTTAATGTAGCTTGTTTTTTCCTTGATAATATATTATATGTGTAGTACCATATTTCATGTCTTTGTTTTTTGGATCTAGTTAGTATATTCTATGGAAATTCATGTGAAATGTCAAGAAAAATATTTTCCGAAGAAGTATTTTAAGAAGAGTGAAAATCACTCCATCAATAAGTCAATTCAAACATTAAAAACAGATGTCATTATCAATCTAGATTAATTTGAGCCTACAATTCCTTATGTGAATTTAATCATTATTACAAAACCACCAATTCATAACGACTTTACCGGTTGGAGTACTAATGCTTGAAAAAGAAAGTCATGGAAAAAGAATCCTCTTAAGTCTAATTCTAACCCTTAGAGACCTTGTTAGCTCTCTAACTTTTGTGTTTCTATGATGTTGTGCCTATATATATTAATGTCATATTTTTAGTCTAGTATTAGGTTAGGTTAGTCATATAACATTGTATTCTTATATGTGATGTTGTTTCTCTCAATTTTTTATAATCACACACAATTCTAGATGTAGTGATTAACTCTAGTTTGTAGTTGATGTAACTTGTTTATACACTATTAATAACGAGTATCTAAAATATAAAAAATTCATGACAAAATCTACTAGTGAGACAATGAAAAATGAGAACATGCCAAAGTGTCTTAGAAAATAGAACTATGACCACTATAAGTAGCATACAATTGTGACCATAGTATGTAGATGCAAATCAACACGTCATAATTTAAACCAACCCAACCCAATTGTGGATGACAAGTGGTTGGCATTCTTTTTTTAGTGGTGAATTTCAAAGATTAACATTTTGTCTACAAAACAACGTAGAGGCTAGTGTATGGTGTCGATTGATTCAAGTTTGAGAAATTTTAACCACTTTTGTTAAATGGTGTGTAATTATTTTCCATGGTGATTCAGTACACACTACTCTAAAGTAGAAATTGAAGCATATAAATATTAATAGTTAATCAATAACGAAAAAAAGATGATGTCAAAATGTCTTAGAAGAAATAATTGTGAGGATTGTAGGTCACTGTAAAGAAACATATCATAATCGAAAGGAGTAGCTAAAATATAAAAATTTGACAACTTACTATTTGGTATGGTGTATGTAAGACAATTACTTGCCAGGACAAGGATTTTTCACTATGAACGAAAATGACAGAAAGCTTTCTTTGTTAAGAGAGACATTAGAGGTGAGGGGTGATGGAAAATGTTATTTCCCATGCTATGATTGCAGAGGCTTGGAAAGAAAAAGTCTTTTAATAACAACAACTGAAAGACATTATAGGGAGAAGGGGTATGCCAAAGCGGGTTATGAATATCGTCCCTTGGTAAGAGGATTCAATATTTAATGTATTCTCTATAATAATCATCATGTCATGAATTTTAGTAATATTTCTTATCATGATTTTTATATTTTCTATACACACTAAAGTTTCTACGTTTTTTTAAAATATATAGACGATGCCCCCAAAATGTCGACCTCCAGAGAATTATTTTCCAAGTACTAGCAGGAATACTCCTTTACAGGGTGATCAACTTCGAGATCAGAATATTGAAGTTGTTGATCAAGTTATTAATGATGATATGGATGGAGATAACGTTAGTGATTCAAATTAGGAAGATGAGATACATAGATTGATCCAAGACACATTTTCTCCAATGGATCAGGACAACCAGGATGATAGTCATGATGTTGATCCTCTACTCGAGAAGTCACGTCAACCTCTTTCTGAAGGCTCAACAACAAATATTTTATATGCTATATTGTTGTTGGTGAACATGAAGGTTTTGAAAGGTTTATCAAACACATGCCTCACATAGATACTAAGGTATTTAATTTGTTAATTATTTATGCCTGCATGTTCACAAACACTTAAAAGGTTCATTTTTTTCATATATTGCTATTGTTTTATAATTTGTAAATTAGTATATTGGATGCAATATTGATGTTTAATAATGTTTACATTGACTTTTTGTTTTGAATTTTGTAGATTGTTAGGTGGATTTCTATTACCGACGCCAAATATTTTGCCACGCACATATCGAGAAATATACGTGATTATGAAAGAAATTGGAATGGACTATCAAGCTATTGATGCATGTCCTAATGATAATATCATATAATATGGACAATATGCATTATAAAATTAATTCCCACAATGTCAAATAAGTAGATATCGAACTGATAAAGCGTCAAAGAATGTTCCTCACAAAGTTCTTCATTATATTTTGATAATTCCATGTTTCCAACGGTTGTTCAGGTGCCAAAGTATAGCTCATTTTATGGATTTCCATGCAAAGAAAAAAAATCAAGACGGTGTTCTTTGAATGCCTGCAGATGGTTCTGCTTTGAAGTACATTGAAGAAAGGTGGCCAATTTTTAAAGAAGAACCTCGTAATGTTAGACTTATGTTGGTAGCTGATGGTGTCAATCCATTTGGAGAGCTTCGTTCTACATACTCAGTGTGGTCTGTTTTTGTTATAAACAATAACCTTCCTCCCTAGATGTCGATCAAGAGAGAGAACACAATGTTGGCAATGATTGTTCCGGGTATTTAATTATCTTTTATTTTCTTTAAAGTATGACAAAATATTTCATTTCTTTGTTTCGTGCATGGTAATTATTTCTTTTATATATAATGACATCTAGATAAGTATGATTAATCATGTAGTATGTTGAACCAATTAGGTAGGTACCAGGTTAAATGTATGAACATATATATTTAGCCTCTTATCAATGAGTTGTTGAAGTTATGGGTTGGTGTCACTATGTATGACATCTCTAGACCAATAGGGAAAAAACGATTTCAAGTCCATGGAATACTATCATGGACACTTCATGATGTTCCCGGGTCAACACATTTTTGTGGTATATTGTTACTTTATTTTGTGATTTAATATTATATATATTTATTGAAAACATCATGCATTATTTTAAATTGTAACTCTAGTTTGATGCTACATTAATTCATATATCTTATAGGTCTTAAAACAAAGGGTAAATTTGCATTCCCAGTTTGTGGTCCAAGGATAAAATCTTGTCGTTCAAGGATTTTAGGAAAGGAAGTGTTTTATGAGTATAGGCACATTCTGCCTAAGAACCATAGTTATCGAACTATAGACAAAGCAAAATTCAATGGTAAATAAGAAAATGGAAAAAAACCACAAAGAATGACACCACCTATGGAAGTTGAAATATATTAGAAATCATCAAGGTAAAAAAATCATTTATGTATGACATATTATATAAATCTTTGGTTAATTTCGTTAGTATTAATTTCATTTTGTCTCATTAATTAGTGTTAATTTCAATTTGTTGATGTTTCATGAATGCCATTAAGGCACGAATGGGCTTCCAATAGGAATGAAAAGTTATCCTATGCAATTCAGTAGATTTCCATACTACGAGAACCTACAAATAGTTCATTTGTTTGATACAATGCATATCGGGAAGAACATAACATAATTGTTATGGAGAATATTAGATGGAAGGACTGACAAGAGAGAATTGGAAAGATTTGTTGTGACATCCAAGAAGCTAATCACACATTGCAAAGTGTTATTATTAATTCTAATGGTGATGATCGTGAACATAATACTAGTCTTCCTTGGTTATTGATGGAGAAACAGAGCAATATTGTAAAAGAGGTCATTCGAAAAATTAGGTTTCGGACGAGGTTTTCGTCGAACATACAAAATATCTTAACGAAAAAAGGTGATTTTTGTGGGGTTAAAACACATGAATAGTATACATTCATTAAGGTAATTAGTAGGTTATAATATATTTCCTTATTGGTGCACATTTTTTGGAAACAAATAATAATTATTTGTTTTTTTTATAGTATGTTCTACCTTTATCTCTCCCAGAGGACTTTGACAAAAACATAAAACAAATTATTTATGTACTTGGCAAATACATGAGGTAAGTATTGTTTTATAAGGAAAATGTACTTCTTATGTGATTTGTAGTGGAACTTATTGACATATTATGTTTTATCTGCAAATTTATGTATGCCTTGATATT
>SNQJ01S0003988.1:124105-140413 GCA_010110895.2 Picea sitchensis | reverse complement strand
TGGAACTTATTGACATATTATGTTTTATCTGCAAATTTATGTATGCCTTGATATTATTTTATTGCATCGACATTTGTAGGTGGCTATCATCAAAAGAAATACATAAAGAAGATATAAGGTATTGGAAGAGAGAAGTTATTCGACTAATGTGTCAAATGCAACAATATCTACCTCCGACATTTTTCAATGCACAAGAACACTACCTCATCCACCAAGTTGAGGATATTGAATTATGTATACCAGTACACACAAGTCAATGTGGATGGTGGAGAGGCAATTGAAGTCATTGAAGGTTTTTGTTAGACAAAGAGCACGTCTAAAGGGTTCTATGTTTGAGGGATATATGATATATTAATGTGTGGTGTATATTAGCCAATATCTACCTAAATTAGTAGAAAATATGAATGTGCCTCGCATTTGGCATCTCAACTCCATCAACAAATTTGAAGGGGAGGTCATATTGGGGAAAGGTAACATGAGGATTGTGAAAGATAATTATTATAGGTTGACATAGATTTAATATATTACACATTTGTTAAATTATTTATTTATTAACAATATCTAATTAATGATATTAAATTGTTATTTTATCATATAGTTTCTCGAGAGTGGGATGCTATACATTTATACATTGCAAACAACCTTGATTGGATGGAGAATTGGATAGAATATACTGAAGAATACTTCAGTAGGTTATCATGGGAAGGGGTGAGTAAGATGACTAAAAAAATCCATCGTCATCTTGATCAATTTCCTGATCTTACAACAAGGGAAGTTGATTTAGCCTTTGGTTTAAAAGATAAACAGTCTAGTAAAAAATTTTACCCACATTTTCCTAGTTATTTCCCAATTTTTCAATATATTTGGTTTGTTTAATTTCTGAAATATATATTTACTAAGTCCTATATGAGGTTTATTAATTGGCAATGTATTTTTTACTTGTTGTCCATGTTGTATTTGAAACATCGCAATTCTATGTGGTGTAATGGTCATAAATTTCATATCAAAATGTTGTATGATAAGATGAAAACCTCGAATTGTGGGATAGCTGTAGTATTTAAGGTCACCAACATTTCCTCTAGAAGTGACAGAAATCTGGAAGAAACTGAGAATAGGTACTATGAGAATTTGGAGGATATAATTGAGTGTGATTTTAATTCCTTTAAAATATTTTTGTTTGAGGCTAAATGGTATAGGCTACGGATGCATGAAGGTGATACTGAAAGAACTTTTATTGATCACGATAATGGATTTACCATGGTTAATACAAGGGCTTTTGAACTAGGTACAGAGCCTTATGTTCTTCCAAGTCAATGTGAGCAAGTATTTTACTCAGAGGTTCCTGGTAAAGAAGGTCGGTCATACGTTGTTAGATATGATCCAAGAGGAAGACCAGTAAAGTATAATCATGTAGTCGAGGATGAAGATAATAACGAGGAAGAAGATCATTATTATGAAGATCAGGAGCAGGTGGCTCAGGTAGTCGATGTGTCAGACGAAGAAATTGAAGAAGTTGATCATCCAAATGTAGGAGACAACGATCTCATTGACGATATCAATAACTATATTAGCAAAAATGACGTTGATGATGATGTTGATATGAATGAGACTTTCACCAATATCGATTATGAACCAGATCCTAATACAGATGTTGAGCTAGATGAAGAAGAAGATGTCTGATATTTAATTGTTGAAAATAAGAGGTATGTGCTTATATCTTTTATATGNCCCTTGTTTAGTAGATAATGAACTATTCTCGAAACCAAGAGGAGCTCTACACGACTGCGCCTAATCATACCAATGATGTAGGTATGTCCATCCACAATTCATCATGTAAACCATAAACCCTAATTTAGTGAAGTCATCGATTTGTTCCCAGTGAATGGATGCTTTGTTGTTGACATGGAATGGGACAACACATGTACCTTCTCAATTTTCTTCCTTCACTTGGTGTGGGCCTGGTCATTCCTAGCCTTGCATTGAAATTTAACCCTAGTCTTAGTCATCACCCTTCATGACACCTATCACCCAATGATCATTATATCACAAGGTTGGAGGAATATGGGAATTGGGATCATGAGGCTTTATAATCCTACAGTAACAAGAGAAATTAATTGAACCTTGAATAGATTGAAAGGTGCATGCAATTGAAAATACTAACAACCCAAAACTAAAAGGGATCAATACACGGACTGTCAATGAGAGGTGATCTAGCTATGGTGTGTAGGAAGAGGCCTAAAACCTTCAAAATTATCATTATCCAAATATCTTATACAATTTTTACAAGGAAATTGTACTAGGACTAGACACAGGAAACAATGACCTGTGAATGGGGCCAAGGTTGAATTTTTTTCAAACTGTTTATGGATGCATTGAAATTTGACATGGATAGACTATTCACATGACTTAACGATATGGGAGGGTTTCTGGACTCAAATTTGACTCACACACCCACTTTATTCCATCATCAATTCATCATGTAAACCATAAACCCTAATTTAGTGGAGTCATCGATTTGTCAGGTTTTAGTGTTCCCAGTGAATNCTGGACTCAAATTTGACTCACACACCCACTTTATTCCATCATCAATTCATCATGTAAACCATAAACCCTAATTTAGTGGAGTCATCGATTTGTCGGGTTTTAGTGTTCCGAGTGAATGGATATGTTGTTGTTGACATGGAATGGGATAACACAGGTACCTTCTTAATTTTGTTCCTTCACTTGATGTGGCCCTAGTCATTCCTAGACTTGAATTGAAAGTTTCCCCTAGTCTTAGTCATCACCCTTCATGAAACTTGTCACCCAACAATCATTATATCACAAGGTTGGAGGCATATGGGCATTGGGATCATGAGGATTTATAACCCTATAGTAACAAGAGACACTAATTGAACTTTGACTATATTGAAAGGTGCATGCAATTGAAAATACTAACAACCAAAAACTAAAAGGGATCAATACACAGAGTGTCAATGAGAGGTGATCTGGCCATGGAGTGTAGGAAGAGGCCTAACACCTTCAAAATTATCATTGTCCAAATATATTATACAAATTTTACAAGGAAATTGTACTAGGAGTAGACACGTGCCACTATGACTTGTGAATGGGGCTAATGTTGAAATTTTTTCAAACTGTTTTTATATGCATTGAAATTTGATATGGATAGACTATTTGTGTGCCTTAACGATATGGGAGGTTTTCTAGACTCAAATTTGACTCACACACCGACTTTTTTCCATCATCAATTCATCATGTAAACCATAAACCCTAATTTAGTGGAGTCATCGATTTGTCAGGTTTTAGTGTTCCCAGTGAATGGATGCGTTGTTGTTGACATGGAATGGGACAACACATGTACATTCTTAATTTTCTTCCTTCACTTGATGTGGGCCTGGTCATTCCTAGCCTTGACATGAAGGTTACTCCTAGTCTTAGTCATCACCCTTCATGACACTTGTCACCCAACAATCATTAGATCACGAGGTTGGAGGAATATGGGCGTTGGGATCATGAGGTTTTATAACCCTACAATAACAAGAGACATTAATTGAACTTTGACTAGATTGAAAGGTGCGTGAAATTGAAAATACTAACAACCCAAAACTAAAAGGGATCAATACACAGATTTTCAATGAGAGGTGATCTAGTCGTGGTGTGTAGGAAGAGGCCTAGCACCTTCAAAACTATCATTCTCCAAATATCTTATACAAATTTTACAAGGAAATTGTACTAGGACTAGACGTGGGCAACAACGACCTGTGAATGGGGCCAACGTTGAAATTTTTTCAAACTATTTCTGTATTCTATTCGCATGCCTTAACGATATGGGAGGGTTTTTGGACTAAAATTTGACTCACACACGCACTTTCTTCCATCATCAATTTATCATGAAAACCATAAACCCTAATTTAGTGAAGTCATCTATTTGTCGGGTTTCAGTGTTCCCAATGAATGGATGCATTGTTGTTGACATGGAATGGGACAACACATGTACCTTCTTAATTTTCTTCCTTCACTTGGTGTGGGCCTAGTCATTCCTAGCATTGAATTGAAATTTTCCCATAGTCTTAGTCATCACCCTTCATGACACTTGTCACCCAATGATCATTAGATCACAAGGTTTGAGGCATATGGGAATTGGGATCATGAGGCTTTATAACCCTACAATAACAAGACACATTAATTGAGCTTTGACTAGATTTAAAGGTGCGTGCAATTGAAAATACTAACAACCCAAAACTAAAAGGGATCAATACAAAGACTGTCAATGAGAGGTGATCTAGTTGTGGTGTGTAGGAAGAGGCCTAGCACCTTCAAAATTATCATTATCCAAATATCTTATACAAATTTTACAAGGAAATTGTACTAGGACTAGACACAAGAAATAGTGACCTGTGAATGGGGCCAACGTTGAAATGTTTTCAAACTGTTTCTATATGCATTGAAATTTGACATGGATAGACTATTTACATGCCTTAACGATATGGGAGGGTTTCTGGACTCAAATTTGACTCACACACCCACTTTCTGCCATAATCAATTCATCATGTAAGCCATAAACCCTAATTTATTGGAGTCATTGATTTGTCGGGATTTAGTGTTCCCAGTGAATGGATGCATTGTTTTTGACATGGAATGGGACAACACATGTACCTTCTTAATTTTCTTCCTTCACTTAATGTGGGCCTGGTAATTCCTAGCCTTGAATTGAAAGTTGTGCCTAGTCTTAGTCATCACCCTTCATTACACTTGTCACCCAACAATCATTAGATCACAAGTTTGGAGGCATATTGGCATTGGGATAATGAGGATTTATAACCCTACAATAACAAGAGACATTAATTGAACTTTATCTAGATTGAAAGGTGTGTGCAATTGAAAATACTAACAACCCAAAACTAAAAGGGATCAATACATAGACTATCAATGAGAGGTGATATGGCCATGGTGTGTAGGAAGAGGCCTATCACCTTCAAAATTATCATTCTCCAAATATATTATACACATTTTACAAGGAAATTGTACTAGGACTAGACACGGGAAACAATGACCTATGAATGGGGCCAACGTTGAAATTTTTTCAAATTGTTTCTATATGCATTGAAATTTTACATGGATAGACTATTCACATGCCTTAACGATATGGGAGGGTTTATGGACTCAAATTTGACTCACACACCCACTTTCTGACATCATCAATTCATCATGTAAACCATAAACCCTAATTTAGTGGATTCATCGATTTGTCGGTTTTTAGTGTTCCCAGTGAAGGGATGCATTGTTGTTGAAATGGAATGGGACAACACATGTACCTTCTTAATTTTATTTCTTCACTTGACTTGGGTCTGGTCATTCCTAGCCTCGAACTTAAAGTTTCCCCTAGTCTTATTCATCACCCTTCAATGTAAAGTTACCCCTAATCTAATTAACTACCACACAATCAAGCGAATAACAATTAAGAGAATAACAATTACCCTATTGCAGTGACATGCAAAAGCAAAAGAGGGGAAAAAGAGAAATTATACATGCACTTACCATCTTAAAGGTGCCATGTTGTTGAAGATAAAATAGTGTTGATGATCACTTGCAATGTTGTTTTTTGGAAATACTCATTAGAATCATCTTCATCATTAGTAGAAGGATGATTAGGATGATTTCATTGATAAAAATAATATTGACATTCTGAGTGATGTGGCGCATAATGTGCATTCATTTTTTTTTACATAACAATAACAATAAGATAACCATATTCCCCATTATAATAATCTGTTTTGTTTTACAATTACAATAAGATAAGCATTATTCCCCATTAAGATAATCATATTCCCATTATTACAATCAAAATAATCTGTTTTTTTTTACCAAAACAGATTATTTTTCTGCATTGCTACCATCATCACCCTTTCCATCAATATATTCCCCATTATAATTAGATTCATTGTGTCCTTCAATTTTATTTTTATCATTATGTCAATCGCCATTAATGAATCCTTAATGGATCCAATGTTGACCAACATAATGACGAGGATAAGAATGACACTCTCTAGTTGATGTGCATCATGTGCACCATAAGTTTTTTTTACAAAAGACTAGGTAATGAGGATGAAGAGGTATATTGTGTATATGTTTATAAAGGTTAGGTGTTATAATGGTTATTGTGTTTATGAAATGTAGAGTAGTAGGGGGTGATTGTTTTGATGGTCATGGGGTTAAGGGTCACATGATATCAAAGGATTAGCATTCTTGAGGTCATAGTGTCAAAGAGAAAATTTAGCATGTTTGTGGTCATAGTGCGTTAAATGATTTGTGGGTTAACCATGGTAATTATGGTAAGTGATTGTTAGGAGGAGCTTGCCCATTTTTTCATGCAAACATTGTTGCACACGACCATAGTTGGGATTCATAGTGTGTTAGGAGGAGCCCACCCATTGCTTTCATCGATTTGGAGATAACTGTGCATGCGACCAAGGAGATCACTGTGCAGGGAGGAGATACACAGAGGGCACACTGTGCAAGGCACATGGAGGGCACATTGTGTAGGGAGGAGAGGGAAGATGAAGGGCATTGAGTCGAGGGCACACTGAGGAGATACACTACGAGGGCACACAGAGGGCACTGAGTCCAGGGCACACAGAGGGAACACACGAGGGCACATGAAATGGTGAGTACCTCTATTCCCTTATACTATTGTGTGTTTCGTTTATGGTTTAGCATAATATTTTAAATGTTCTATGGGTTGATTCTACTACAAATGAGATATATATCACGATACATGGAAAATATGGAGCAGCAAGCTCCCTTTCTCATGGCATCCAACATGTAGATGAAGATATTTGTGTCCCAAAATATATGAGAAGCGACCTAAGTAAATGATGAATGTGTTGTAGATGGCATTGCCTTGTTATTCCTTCCCAGATGATACAAATCCACCCCACAACAGAAGAAAATTGAATCCCCTTCTATGAGACGAACGCCTCAACAAATGACAAACTTCCACTCTGAAAATTGACTCCCAAATATAGAGTGCAACCTCTGGTAAGAATCTCGACTCCCTTTAGAAATACTTTGTTTCCCCTTGGCCTAAATCGTCCAACTCTTATGGAATTATAAAACAACAAGTGTGGGGTGCGCCCATATGTGAGTAAATTGCCCCCACAAATGACAATACGATTCATGTAGCCACAAATTTTCCAACAGGTTATGAACTCGACCCTTGTGGAGGAAAAATGCCCCAAACTCTCTAACTCATCCCCCCCAAATCTAGAAATCGACCTCCTCAATATTCAACATATTACAACAACAAAAAATCGCCCTCCATTGAAATAACTCGACCCACATGGTGTGAGTGGGATGATTGGGCATGAGAGGGATTAGGTGGCTCCTTTCTCATGTTAGAGTAGGCCCCACCCAAAAATTTCTAGTAGCTGTTGTAAATTCACCATTTCCATTTGAATATTTTTCACTTGCATTTTGATCCACAAGAATAGGTTTGCACAAATTAGTGTGTTGTCACACCACGAGAAAGTTCATGAAGGTTGTATCTTCTTAAATATGACTTCATTAAGTTTCCTTCATAGAATAATGCACTTCAACTTGAAAATTTTTCCAGCAAAATGGAACTCTATATCCTAAGGAAGACAATTGCTTAATACGGTTCTCCTCCATGTAATGGAGCATAGGAGATATTGAAAAAAAAATGAGTCTACTTAGGCCCAAGCAAACTTGATTAAGTGAGAAACTTGTAACAAGTGTTTCAAGGTTTCATATTTTTTGTAATGGAGACAACACTAGTTTTGGACACCTAGGTACATTGGTCTTTTATCTATAGGCATATCCCCCAACACTAAAGACCAAATGAGAAAATCTTTCTTTGGTTCTAGTGCTAGCTTCCAAAGGCTTCACTACTGAAAGAGCCAGGCTTTCTACTTGGAGTTGACTTGTGAAATATTCTTCAGACATCCCTCAAGGAAAGGCTTAGCATAGAGCCCCTTGTAGCCAAAAGTAGGCTTATATTTTGTGAAATTTGTATGGATCCTTCTTTGCTAGCCTTCCACCAGGTGCAAGGTGATTGCAAGTCTAAATTGAGGAAGAGAGCATCCAGGATTAGGATTTGAACTCATTCCACGATAGGCCAGTTTGAAGTTACTTGATATCTCTCCATGGAATCCAATCCCTTGTTTGGTTGTCCAATAAATCATTGGCCCTATGAAAATCCTTTTGTAGAACCGTAAGTACGAGAAATGGGGTGTTTTGATCAACAGGTTGCCTTCATTCCATACCAAGGGAATCCACCATATGCAATGATCATTGAAAGTTACACTTGATTGTAAAGAGAGGTCTCTCCATGATAGAAAAGGCCCAATGGCCTATGAAGCCTTCCATACACCCTGAACCACCATGTGCCAATAACGTTGACTTGAGAAAAAGTAGTGATTAATGTCTAGAAATATATATGTTGGTAGGATTTTTTGCTTAGCTAAGCCCCTTGTTTGATGTTGTGTCTAAGAAAAAAATTCCAATCTTTCTTTCTGGTCATGGATTGAACAACCCATTTGTCACATAGAGCTTGGTCCCGAACATTGGTCTTGATAATATGGATGCCTCCATACTCTCTTGAGGTACAATATGCAACTATATAAAAATATATGCAACTATATGACAATTTCGTATGCAACTATATGAAAATATAGACAACATAATCAATATTTGGAGTAGGATAAAAAGGTATGCAAGATTGATATTCAAACACATGCCCTAAAGCCTTTTTTTTATTTTCACAACAACCTATTGAGTGTTAGTCAAACATAGATAATCAAATCAACGCTTTTGGAACCCAAATTTACTCATGAAGTTGAGAAGCAAGGGCTCAACGTGTGGCCACATAGTATTTTAATACACTTTGACAACACAAATCATGGACTACCTTATGCATGAGGATGAAGGCCTTTTTTTTTCCTAAGGGGAATTAAACCATTGAGTTACAAGATCACAACAATAACATAAATGAACTACTCATCACAAAGACACAATCAAACCAGGATTGTGAAAAAGGTAAGGAGGGAAATGCATGGGAGAAAAGAGATTGAAGCTCAAAAATCTATAAACACAACAACCCTATCACTAGAAAACCATAATTCCTAACAATGTTGTCAAATAAATACAAGGATTAACTCTATTAATGCTAAGAACTTTTCCATGTCAGAATCCATGAACAATTGACAACACCTTTGAGCACAGGGGCCAATTCTAGCTCCTTAAATCCTCACCATGAGCTCACACAATCAAATCCCTTAACTGTTGGGGTAGTTCTCACCACAACATCAAATTCAAAAAGAGTGATTCGCCTAAAACACGTCTTCTCCAAGTTGCAAAATGGTGTATTAGAGAGTAAAGTCAACATATGAAACCTTGGGTGAGAACAAACTATTGATTCTCACCCACAACCCTGATCATCCAAGTAGTTCATTACAATGGTGATCAATCCTCATACTACCAATCAATATCGAGTAAATCAACAACCATACAAAAGTTTGGAATCCTAATACCTGCCAAATCACTCTATCATCCAAAGTCCAAAGAAATAAACCATAGTCCATGCAATATATGTTGTCCATCATTGTTGTTGAGGTAAAACACTTAGATTGCAGTGCTAGGTTGGGGTTGCATATCATATATTTTAGGCTTCAAATATAAATAAAGAATGCACTACAACACTTATTCCTCCAGGCAACTATCACCATTAAATTACATGGAAAGCACTCCAATACAACCATGGAAACAAAATTGTAACAAAACCATGCCTTCAACCAAACCCAACTCTAAAAATCAAGTATAGGCCTTTGGGATGCTTTTAGCACATCAAAATCAATGTTGTAATCCAAGATAACATTCTAAACCATGATTGAAACAATGAATTGCAACGAATTGCAATTGCAATTGATGTTGCCACATTTGGTCTAGAACATGACTTCATCTTAATGATAAACATAAATAATGTGCAAACCCAAATTTGGGAATATTGTACCCTTGAAATCACTAAATCATGCATATACAATGTCAGATACTCATAAATCCTTTTGTGTTGCATTTTCAATCAAAACATTATATTAGAGTAACCAAGTAACCTCCCATTAACCACCACATGTATTGAAATTATATCATCATTACTAAGTGTTGGAAGTGCAACAAAGTAACTTATATGATGTCGGATTCAAGAACCTTTTATTAAGTGATGAACTTGCTAGGTGGTGAGTAACCTGACTTAGTAAGGAGGTAGTTTGGGTTTAATTTATCTCAAATATGGTTAAGGTTGTGCTTGGATAAATAGAGTAGTGGAAAATATTTTATGTAGCAATACTTTGTGAATGTACTAGTTGGTCATTTTTATGATCAATGTCACTCCCTACTCAAAGGATCATCGATGGTGTTTTGTTATGTAAATAGGTCATACTCCATAGGCCCTAGAATCCCTTTACAGGCCCCATTAAATAAACCCCACAAAACATATTCATCCAAATTTAGAGGAATAACAAACCTATCTTTCTTTTGCTTGGGGCTAAAAAAGAATGAATTGTATGAACTCTCAATCTTGTAAAAAAATTGAAGAGTGTAGACCATGTATTTAAAACTATATCCATTTCTTTCCACCCACATGGCACATAGCATAAAAGGAGGAAATGAATGGTGTTTTTCCTTACCTCTTTATCCTCCAATAATGAGTTAACATCGCTACTAATAAGCCACTCCAACTCCCGTATCCATTTGTGAGTCGTTTGGTTGTTGCCCAAATTCTTGTGAGAAGTGACAAGCTATGAAGAGGTGGAAAATAGTTTCTTCATTCTCCTTGCACAAAGGATAGATGCGTAGACCTTGTCAACTATTGTTTTGTATGTTATCCCATGTTAATATTGTACTGGCGAGGAGGAACCACAAAAAAGTGTTTTATGAGGAGATTTAACCTTCTACACTATATTCTACATGGAGCACTTAGTGTGGTTCTCCTACAATGGATGGAAGGAAACCATATAACCCAATTGAACTGTGTATGTGCCTTCACATTTGATGGCTCCCCATACCAATGTGTCCTCCCTCTCCCTTATGTGCACTTAGGTTCTAGTGAACTTACTTCTATAGTATTTGTATTCCATCCCATTGTCTCCTCTTAGCTTCAATTCCTTCACAGTCTTCCATATAGAAGACCACAACCCTTTCCTTTATAATTTGTATAAGTTCATGAAAACCATTACACCCTATGCATGAAATGGATTAAACAAAAACTTGATCATCTTGTAATATCTTTCACAACCAACCCAAACCCCCTTTCCAACTTGAACTTTTCCTCCATTCCCCACCAACCACTAAAGGCGCTTTCCAAATATGTGAAATTCTAGGATCATGGATTTCCAAACTATCGATCCCCACTTGAACTCTTTGATGGGTCTCAAATCCAGTTCTCCATTGGGCATCGGGGAATATATGTTGATCAAAAACTAATAACAATTTTGTATGCAACTATATCCAAATATGTAAGTATATGCAAGTATATTCAACTATGCAACTATATGCAACCTTATGAAAAAATGCAACTTATGAAACTATATGCAACTATATGAAACTTTATGAAACTATATAGAAACTATATGCAACTATATGAAACTATATGCAACTATATAGAAACTATATGCAACTATATTCAACTATATGAAAATATGCAACTTATCCAACTATGCAACTATGCAACTATATGCAACTTTATGCAACAATGCAACTTATGCAACTTATGTAGCTATATGCAACTATATTGCAACAATTTCGTATGCAACTATATGCAAATATGCAACTATATGGAACTATGCAACTATATGAAACTATGCAACATGCAACTTATGCAACTTTATGGAACTTATGAAACTTTATGCAACTTTATGAAACATGCAACTTTATGCAACAATGCAACTTATGCAACTATATGAAACTTATGCAACTATGAAACTATATGAAACTTATGCAACTATATGCAACTATATGACAATTTCATATGAAACTATATGAAAATATGCAACTATATGAAACTATATTGCAACAATTGTGTATGAAACTATATGCAAATATGCAACTATATGAAACTAGGCAACTATATGCAACAATGCAACTTATCATGTTTTTTAGTGACTATATGCAACTTTACGAAACTATATGCAACTATGCAACTATATGCAAATATGCAACTTATCCAACTATATGCAACTATGCAACTATATGCAACTTTATGCAACAATGCAACTTATGCAACTATATTGCGATAATTTTGTATGCAACTAAATGAAACTATGCAACTATATGCAACAATGCAACTTATCATGTTTTTTATTGACAATATGCAACTATACGCAACGATGCAACTTATGAAATGATGCAACTTATGCAACTATATGAAACTATATTGAAACTATATGCAACTATATGCAACCGTGTCGGTACCACAAACGTATATTGGAATGATAACTTATATTTTTGTTTTAATGAGTTTAGGTACCACCAAATAGGTATATGTCGGATCTATATTCCTCGAGTGATGATCAAGATATACTAAGAGAGGTTGAAAGTGAGACGTGTTGTACTAGATCTACCGGTTCTAGATCAACTAGATCTAAAAAGGTAAGGAAACAATTTCATATACGCATGCAATTATTTATTTCCAACGGAGGGTCATGTAATTATGATGCTGAGAGAATAGGTGACATTGAGTTTCCCTTGAGTTATAAACATCTAGTACAACAATGGGAACCTAAGGAGCTACCTGAAGTGGACACAAATTTCTTCATTAGTGGGAGGATGTATCACATTGCTCCTTCGTCCTTACATAGATTGGGGTTATTTTCCAGGATGGCATAAAGGTCGTCTATGGAACTATAACTAAATTGATGGAGTATGTCAGACCATTATACAAATACAGTCATTGGTTGATGTTGGTCTGATATACATGAAGTATGCGGAGATACGAAGTTGCCACAAATTATATACAACTAGTAGGTAACAATCAAAATAAAGGGGAAACTATGTATATTGATGGAAGGCCAAAAGATACTGGAAACATTGTGGGATTTATAAATAATACGCAACCAGTGGAAACAACTGAGAAACCAAATTTCATATTTGACGGACGCGAAGGAAATCGTATATTTTTATGTGAAACAAAAACAATAGTTCTAGGCAAAGAGTTGTTGATCGATTACAACTTAAATCGAATAGATGGAGGGGGTGTGGCTATGGGGGTAAATATATTACATACCATTCAACTCAATCTTTGATCAATCATTGTTACAATTTATCGCTGCAATATTTCAATTTTTTACTGCATATATTTCATTTTTCATTGTTTATTTTATGATATTATTGTAATATTTCATTTTTTTAATGTTACAATTACTTTCATAACTCTTGTTCATTAATTTATTGTGTAAACATCTATCAAGGGTGACCATGACATATCACAAACTACATCTGTCTAGGGTGACCATGGAAAGGAACCCACTGTGCCCCAATAGGTAAATGTTAAATACAGTAACAACTTATGACTACAACAACTAAATTTCAGAAATTTCATTTTTTTTTTCTGATATTACTGCAATATTTCATTTTTTAATGTTAAAGGTGAATTTCATAATTTTTGTTGATTGATTTATTGTGTCAACTTCTGTCCAGGGTGACCATGGCAGAAAAATCACTCGCTACATCTATCTAGGGTGACCGTGGAAAGGCACCAGTTGTGCCTCAGCGGGTAAATGTTAAATACAGTAACAACTTATGACTACAACAACTAAATTTCTGAAATTTCATTATTTGTTTATGATATTACTGCAATATTTTATTTTTTTAATGTTATGGGTGAATTTCATAAATTTTGTTGATTGATTTATTGTGTCAACATCTATCCAGGGTGACCGTGGTAGAAAATCACCTGCTATATTTGTCCAGGGTGACCATGGAATGGCACCCACTATGCCTCACCAGGTAAATTTTAAATACAGTAAGAAATTATGACTACAACAACTAAATTTCTGAAATTTCATTTTATTTTTTTCTGATATTACTCCAATATTTCATTTTTTAAATGTTACAGGTGATTTTCATAACTTTTGTTGATTGATTTATTGTGTCAACTTCTGTCTAAGGTGACCGTGTCCAAAAATCACCTGCTACATCTGTCTAGTGTGACCATGGAAAGGCACCCACTGTGCCTCAGCAGGTAAATGTTAAATATAGTAATAAATTATGACTACAACAACTAAATTTCTCAAATGTTAAAGTTCATCTCATTAATTTTATTCATCAATGTATTGTGGCATGGTCAATGTGGGAAGGCTCCCACTAAGGATATTGATGAGGACGAAATATTTTATGCCACTGACCTAATGGCAACTCTAACGAAAGCCTTGAAGAAGGCTAACATAGAATATCTAGGTTTCATTAGCAAAAGATCCCTAAAATAGGAGGACAGGGAAAGAATTGTAGAGCTACAAAATACAATTACTAATTTTTGGGGTCAGTGGAATATTCACATGTTTTTATCAGCTATGACAATTTCATATCCGTTTTTTTGTTTTATATTTTCTATATGATCTGATAAAGTAAATTTTTATGTTTGTAGGAGTTTTTAAACCATGTGCGTCGGGAACCTGCCAATCTTGCAACTGCTATAGGTAGCAGTGATGATCCAATGCAAAAAAAATGTCGACATAGCAAAGTGCAAGTGAGGTTTTTTTAGCTTCTTGAGGTTCCCCTCAAATGCATTGATGAGTGCAATGATTTTGACCGGCATGACATGTCAGAGCATGATGAGCCAGAGCCTGGGACTCCACATGACTCCGGAGAGGAATGCACTGTAGATGGAGAGGAAACTATTCTACATGGAGCATAACGAATTAAAAGCACTAGATCACTAGATGTCACCTTTCTGGTGGATGATGTGTGTGTTCTAATCAAGATTCAGAAGATTGCAGGTAATTGTTAATTAATTGATTCATTTTTTTCATGAAATTGAAATGGACATTTGTTGATATTATTATAAATTAATGGATAACACGTTTCTGCAGGAAACAATGTTTTCTATAGAAACTTAAATGACAAATAATTGGAGTTGTTTGGCCCCACCATTCTCACATGATGGAATGGCCAAGATAGAAAAAAGAAAGATGATTTAATAGACCTCATGGCAAACTTGTTCAACAACACTTTCAACAAGAAAGTGGTTACAAAGTTAGTTAGCAAGAATTTAAAATATACTAGGTCCTAGTATAGAGAGAAATTGCAATTAGACCTCAAGCATGAGAACCCTCCCATGGTTCCTAAGAAAGAGTGGAAGGCCTTGCTAGAGGATGCAAGGGAGAAATTGTTTAAAAAAAAAGGAATACATCCACGAGTTGGTCAAGAAAGGTACAACACATGTCATATTATACGATCATTTATGTTTTTCTTTCCTTTTTTAAGTAACAATTCTGATATCTAATTTTTTCCAAAAATTCAATATGTAGGCTACCAGACACCTCCAAATAAACCAAGGCCAGAGTGGAAAAACATAGACAACATAAACTAGGCCAGGGTGGCTATGGAAAACTAAAATCCCGAATCGTAAGATTTAAATGATTAACTGTGGTTAATATTTAATTAACAATAGAGAACAAATATATGTTTTTGTTATTGGTATTTTTATTGGTGTTATGCATTGCAGTGAAATATGTTTGACATTGTTTCCACCGAGGAGGACCTAAATCTTGGTTACAAGCACAGTTTTAAAAGTGTGATTGAATATAGAAAAAGCTTGAGCCAGGCTCCTATCTCCCTAGCCATGTAGGTAAATAAAATGAATAAGGAAACCACAGTAGCATGCTTGTAAAGTCTATTCATATTTTATTATACCACCCTTAACTAAGTATTTATGTTTATTTTCAAGCAACAGTGAATCTAGCAGTATTCAGCAGACACCACATCATACAAGGGTGCACATGTCCAATGATAGTGGGGAGCAGAGTACCCATTCCGGTATGTATGCTTTAGAATTAGAAATATTTACTGTGATTGTAGATATTTATTTCCTAACTTATACTTATATATTATCTTCTCAAAATTGAAGAGCATGTAGTTGAGGAGGGTGAACTGCGAGAGGAACCAAGTGGACAAGAAATTAACGCACCAAATTTCACAGCTACACAGATAGGTAAAGAGAAATAGTGTAATGTTAATCAAAATAATGAATTAGTTATTTCAATTATATTTCAACATATCAATATGATCATTTTCGTTGTT
>SNQJ01S0003988.1:97221-124095 GCA_010110895.2 Picea sitchensis | reverse complement strand
AACTGAGTAGATCTAGAACTAGAATGGTGTGGGAGAGTATTGCATCTCCGAGACCAAGCTTGGGACAAGATAGGTGGAATCTTTCACCACTGAATCGTCCTCTAGGGTTTGTTATGTCAAAACCCTCAAAACCCCCAATATTGAACTCACTAGCTAGAAGACAGAAATCAAAATAAGATCATACGTGAATCATGAGAAGAGGACCTTGCCTTTCCTTTATACTTTTGTCTCACCTTGTCCCTCTAAAGTGACCTTCATTTTTTTAAATTTAATTAATTAATTAAATCACTTTAATTAATTAATTAACCTTTTTACCTATGAAAATCTCCTTATCTCTCCTTGTGGCTTCCCTGGCCACTAAAATTCAATTCTAGCCATCCCATCTTGTAGTGCTTCTCCTCCCGATTCCAATGAGCTTTTACACTAAGAGGTTCCTCCAAGTAATGTGCCCAAAATTCCCTCTTCAATGATTTTAATTAACTTATAGCTCAAAATAGTCAAAATCATGGAAATTGTCGGAATGGAACGAAACCAAAGCCAACCTGTGTGAAATGGCTCATAATGATGGAATATGATGATAAATTCCAACTGGAACCCACAATTCCTCTCAAATACCCCTGTACTCGTTACAACATCCATCTGGCTACTCTGGTCATCATAAGTCTCTGCCCTGTGATGATGTCCCAAAGTGGGGACATTACAATCTACCTAGACTGTTATTGGAGAAATATCACCAGTATGGTAACTTAGATCTCCCTATGACCTTCCTATTTATCCTAGACATACAATGGAGATAGACTTATAATGGTTTCCCTAGATGCCAACAAATTATTTTTCTTTTAACCAAGAAGAATAGTAAGCATACCTTATGACCAACGATTTCCTCACATATTTGGTTGATGCACCACCTGATATCTAGCTCCAACTCCTATATTTTTCTTCCTACACACGAGAAGACAAACAACTATTGATCTACTTTCTCTCCTAATGTTTCAAAAATTCAATTCACTAGATCTATCCTGATCTATTTAACACGAGACCAGATCTAAAAATTTACAAATAAAATACAAACACATTTAGGGGAAACCAATGATCTATTCATGAACATGTAGGAAACACATCAAGCATAATACCTTGGATGTGAAATCATTTCTCTTTTCTCCTTGCTCCTAATTCCTCGTTAGCTTCTCAATCTGACTAGGAAATTTGATTGTGGTCGTTGTGACTGGAGAAGCGCCTCTATACTTGGACATCATAAATCTGCAAAATATTCTAAGAAAGAAATGTGAAGACCCTAAAAAAGTCCTAAATCCTGAGAAATAAATGTATTTTGGATTTCATCTTCTACTGGATTCCCTTTTGGCATGTAGGGTGGAAATTAAGACTATAACATATACTACTAGCTATTCTACTTCGCACCAAATTGCATTACTCCAAGTGAAATATTTTTTATCTCCCCTTCATCATGTGTGATTCATAATCATTTATAGTGGCATGTGTTACCATTTGTTGGCATTAATGTGACTACCCTGACTTCAACAAGTGCAATCATCCTTCATTTAGGGTGGTGTGAGAAACTATCACCTAGAGTAGTGTGATCACCCTTTGTTTCAAAACATTCTGATCACACTAACTTGATTTGGTGTGAACTACCCTTCGAGTTAAACATTTCCATTTCTCTTCATTTATATGGTATCATGTACCTTCATTTGAATAGGGTGAGTTACCTTTACTTGAATAGGTGTAAGTGTCTTTGTTCAAACAAGTGCTCCATTATTGTGAGCTACCATTCTTTCAAAGCGTTACAACTTTTTTCGTGGGAACAACTTTGATTTCTTTCATTCATATGAGAGTGAGTAACTTTCATTTTTTTGGTAAGGGAATGACTCAACCAAAAGGCTACAAGTTCCTCATCCAAAAATCTACAAACATAGTTGTTGAAAGGATGTGAATGCCTTTAACCTCATGAAGTGATTATCCCTTCACATTAATAGGTTAAATTTGATATTCAAGGTAATTGTAATGACCAGTCTATATTAATATTGATTAATGGTTGTGAGTGCATTGAAGTGGATAAGTAAAGGGTTGGCCCACTCTCACAAGGATAGTGATAGATTTAGAAAACATACATATCCCATATTGTCCCCTTGGGATACCCCTACCAAATTGTTTTTGACCTCTAGTTTAGAGCCCCAATATCTCAATTAAAACCATTCATTCAAGGGAATTAATTTTATCTTTCCCTTCACCCCAAGGTGCCTTGGGTTTCCCTTTTGGTAGATTAAGAAAGACCCCTAATAAGTCCCAAAACCCCCTCTGATAAGCCCTTCTCACAGAAGAAACCCTTTGAAGGGTCAATCACACATGAAAATATTGAGTATGGGTCAATCATGAATCCCAACATCCAACTTCTCATGTAGATGTTTTTTTTTAAACCTACAGGAAGAGTGGCAATATCGACAATAGTTCATCGCAAAGTAATGAATGTGTTTTATCAAGCATGGAAATATTGGCGAATGTTCGTCGCAAGGCAATGAATAGATTTTATTAAGCATGACAATATTGACGAAATTTCGTTGTACTTTTCCACGGTTTTGTGTCACACATATAGCATCTATGTCGTAAATTTTTTCTCTGCCAAATGTTTTCGTCCCTATTGGCACGTGTTTTCGTCGCAACTTTCCACACTTTTGTGTTGCACGTATGGCATCTACGTCATAATCTGTTCGTAAGTTTCTTACTTTGGCACTATTTTTCGTCCCTATTACGACGAAGTTTCATCGCTATTTCCATGCTTTATAAGGTAAACCTATCTTGAGGATGATGACATGTGGAGGGATTATTTTGTTGTTATTTCCATGAATAAATGGTTCTTGGATATAGCGATGAAAATAGTTCCACGAAAAATAGTCTTTGCTTTCATGGAATGTGCAACAAATATGTGTGGCAATAGTAATGAAAAACCGTGGAAACTTTGGTCATATGTAGTAGTGGGGTTAATAGGCGGAGGAGCAAGCAAGGACAAGTTGGGCCAGCCATGATGGTGGGATACTGTTGGGTGGACAATCTCCTTCCATCCATCATTTTCCAGGACCTCAGGTTGCAATGAGACATGAGGAGGTACGGGGATATCGGGGGCTTGCAGGGCTTGGAAAGGAGGCCTTTCATGCCTAGGTTGGATTATTCCCTGCCCAATCCAATTGAAAAATTTGGCATGAAACAATTGGTCAAGCTCTTGTGAATCAACGTCAAAATGTATGGAGAACCTAGGCCTTCTTTGGCCTCAATTGCAGTTACCTCTACCTCTGTTTCCTCGACCATGGCTACCTTGACTGAAAAAACTCATCTTGCATGTGGGATTGATTAGGAAATAGTCTTTTAAATAACCATATATGATAACTCTTAAAAATATGAAATAGATTTGGCTCAACAATGTATCAGACTCATGCAATCCAATCCATATAAATTATTTTACTATTAATCAATGAGCAGGGGGTGAAAAGGGTTCTAGGATATGCGAGGGGTTTGTATTGAGAAAAACATGATGCAATGAGGGGGGAAATAACATGGTTACTTATCAATTAAAACAACAATCAACTGTAAATAAAACCATTAAAACATCATTGTAATCCACGCAAGACACTGCCATTTTCAACTTCTTTAACACCAAAATTGTCGTGACTGTAATTAATCTCAGAATAGGGAGTGGAAAAATGAATATGGGAGGTGACGGGGTTTGTAATTAGCATAAAATAAAATAATGGAAGGGAAGAAAGATGATTAATATTCATGAAATTGATTAAGTGATCCATAAAACATTCTGCAAAAAGTGATGCATCAACCATTAATCATTTTGACCAAATAACATTTTTTGTGTAGTTAACTAATTCACTATTCATAATCAAATATCTAACACAGTTCCATCGCAAGACAATATGCATTCCACACAATATGTAAAGAGGATATTGTTCCTTTCTTGGCATCTTATAATAATTTCCAAACAATAGCCATTCCACTCTGTTAACCATCAGGGTCAACCACTGCCCATATATTACTTCAATCAACAATTATACTCAAATTCATGTTTCCAAAATTAACAATGATAGTCACACTATCACTGTAATCGGGCATGTCATTTGAAAGCACTGATATTCGTTAAACATATATATAGGTAGTAAATCCAATAATCCGTATTAAATTGCAAAATCTGAATTGGTATTTAAACATACAACCAACAACCACCATTTAGACACAAGCTATGCATAGGGTAATTCGCCTAGGAAATGTAATTATGCCACTATAAAAAAAAAATTGAATGTGAATTAAAAGGATGGTCCATCCATCCAACACGATGAGGTCTCGACAACATGCCCTTCTTAACAAATGATCGATTGCAACAAATAAACATGCTTAAAACTATGTGAAAGCCAAGATATCCATAATATACACAGTGCGCAGCCACCAAAACACCACGATGCAACATCTCCATTTTATAAAACCAAACACACATTCACAACAATAACTCAATTCATTTTGTTGATTCATCAATATAACACAATATTACTTCGATTTAGCCCAACTGTGATCAACTATGTTTTGAAAACTCAGACTTATATAATCGAACAATCATAAGGATACAGTGGATATAGTTTCTACAGTCATCTGGTTCAATAACCATTCGTCCCTAGAGAACACAACAGTTACCATGACCATTATTTCATTGTGAAAAAACACCATAAACACAACGCGACATGCATGAGCAACATCAAAAATTTATAACCAATTCTAGCTAAACACCCAAACAATCCTTAGTGCAAAATACCAGTGACTGTGTATTGACCAACCAATTCATCACTGTCATAAAATAAATTTACCTAACAAGTTGTGACAACCACGCATACCTGCGCATCAATTCGAATCAGGGCAGATATCCTCTCCATTAACAATACTGAGTTGTTAACATAAGGAGAGGGACTTTGTACTTGAAAGTGCAATTGGCAATGTAGGGTTTACCACTTCTATAACAGAGTCAGTGACTATATACCAACCAACCCGACTATCACATGACCAACCGGGCGAGCCTGTGCTCAAATTAGTCGAAAAATATACAACCATACAATAATAACCATGTCGTAAAACCAACAGACCAGGCTGGTCTTCTCTATCATTCTTCAGACTTGAGGGCTAGGTTTGTTCCGTAGCCAACAAAGGGATAGTAGAGTGACTCCTTGTAATGCTGAAAACTCTGAGGCCATGATGCATACATAGAAAGAACCACAACTCATTCATGGACAGGTACAAATCCATGACAGGGGGCAAAACCGAAAAGTGGAGCTCTAGTTCATCCAGGCAATGTTATTTAATGCATGCAAGGTATAACCCTCATGCTCTTTGGTCAAAAAACCACAACATAGAGGTGAAGACTGGGACGATTAAGAACAGGAAAACCCATTGCATGACCCTTAGTAGTGAAATCAACTAATGACGAAGTGAACAAAACATAGCGACGTAGAATGCCCTTAACCATTAAACCCAAAAAGTCCAAAGACTAGATTTAGTGACAATGCGTGAAGATATCTATCCACTTAAGACCAAACAAAAACTCTCCACTTAAACCAATAAGGATAACATAGATTTACCACCCAGTATGATTAATAACTTCTACGAATTCAATATCATTGTAGGAAGAACCATTCAATTCAAGAACACAATTTCACACAGTTGCAACACTTAGGAAAGAACAAACCAATACACCTCAGCAAGAAATCATTTCATAACCAGAGCAGAGTCACGAATGGCCAAAACAATAACATACCTTTAATTGAATTCCTTAAAACGAGAGTTGGCCGAGTGGTTCCTCTGTTCTAAGAATTCAGAGCATAACCACAGTAGCAATATCAAACAATAGCCCGACTAGGGTGGCGGCTAACGGGAGGAGTAAAGGTGGTGTGTAGTAAATGCATGTTGCCTCCACCCACAATACATTAATTCATCAGTACATGCCAACAAATTGTTCATTAACACCATCAGTCAACCCATGTATCGAAACCATCACTCATTAAAATCAACAACGTGGCCATATCACCTTTCTAAATTATTCCATAACATAATTCCCAAGTTCCATATAATTCAACAATTCACAAAACCATTTTCACTATCACCTTGCCAAATGCGCCACCAACATTCATACCATATGCGTATTAACCATATAACTCAATCAAAATTGCATATCCATTTACATGTTAGCTAGGATTTTAACAATAATCGTTAAATCTTTCATGCATGTAGTATAGTTTATAGGATAGATTTAAATTATTCCCTTTTGTAATTGTTTCTCATTTCCTTCTAAGTGTTCGCATGTAGTATTACAGAATTGGATCCCTTTTCTTTGCATTTTTTATAGTACTTTTTCCTTTCTCAAAACTGCCCTTCATTTAATTTCACTAACATGTTTGTTGTGGAGGTGTGATAAGAACAAATAGAAATGATATTAATGAATAACATAGGTTGGAGTAACATAATGAATCAACACTTCATAAGCTCAAATCATGACCAATAAAAACAAGTTCTCATCAACCATGTAAGTTGTGTCACACATCATCATAACATAAAAAATGAACAGATCTAACCTTCGATACTTTAAGGGGTCCCACCTACTAGTATTATTTAATTTTGATAATAATAGGCTTTTAGCGACACTTTGCGAGTGAAACTTCGTTGACGTTTTTTAATCTTCAACACTTGTCACTATAATATCATTAACCACTCAACCATATCCACAATATCACCAAGATGTCCATCAACCAAGACTACTCACAATCACTACCATTACCCACACACATGTCTCTACAAATAATTTACCTATCACAACTAAATACCAACCTATAACAAAACAAATGCATCAACCATGCACCAAAGAATATCTAATCAGATAGATCAACCAATAAGACAATTCTTAATCATATCCGCAATGTCATATTAAAGTGAATCAACCTTAACCACTCACAAAAACTCATCACGAAAATATACCAAGATCAAGATGTGCTTCTAATGATATGCCAAGACATGTATATCAACGATACCAAACTATGCCTCATCAACATCACCATACCATGTACCTCATGTATGAGCCAACTCATCAACTATATGTCTCATCCATGTACCTCAACTATATACCAAAACATACACCAAGATTACCTACAAGAGGCCTCTAGTAATATATCAAACCATGTCCCACAAACACACTGTTATGTAGCCTCAAGAAAGTACCACTCATAAACCAATCATATACCAAGACTACTAACAAATTACTCTCACAATGCACCACAAGATATGTCAATAAAACCAAGCTAAGTGCACCAACAATGTGCCTCAATAGATCTTCCTCAAATCATACTCTACAACAGATACTATACATCCAAGAGGGAATATACCAAAACACATCAGTTAATTCCTCAATCATGCTCCACAACGCCATTAAGATACAATATAAAAACACAACCATTAACAAAAAATTATCACTTTAATATCCTTGTTGTATATTATCTATGAAAAACATACCTACAATCTCTCCTCCGGTCCTACAACCTCGAACAAGCATAATTCTTCTTTCCCTTTCTACAGATCTATGCTTTCCCTTTCTACAAATAGTGGGTATCCATGCTTTATTACACTATGTCTCATGGATGTCCATGCTTATCTGTGCCTGTGGATCATGGATAATGTATGAATTATTGTTTCCTTCACTTCCTCTGTAGCTAAGAAACTTTTGTTCCTTCAGAGCTTATTTGCCTCAAAACTATGCTTTCTTAGATTCGTCAATGTATACTTGGAAATAACCTTTCACAATATAGATATTTAATAATGTTCAATAGGTAGGTAGGTGCTAATAGGAGTCCCTTTCTCTCTTATTTATGCTTTTCTAGGTTCCTTCCTCTAGAAGTTTCCTTGTAACTGTTTTACCCCTTTCTCTATCTTCTAGGGCTAACCCACTTTCTTGTTGCAACTAACTTTCCTTAATTAGTCAACACCTAACTTATTTTTTCTTAACTAACTTATTGTTTAAACCATTTGATTATTTAATTTATTTCTTGTTCAACCACTTTGACTATTCAACCTTTTATTACAACTACTTTACCCATAATTAATAAACTCACCATTTCTTGTTGCAACTAAAAAATGTTTAATTAGTCAAATCATAACTTCTTTACTCTTAACTACTTTCTTGTTTCAACCACTTTATTATTTAAATAATTTATCTTTGCAACCACTTTGACCACTTCATTTTTTAAATAATTTATCTTTTCAGTCACTTAAACTAGCAATATTCTTAAAGACTCTCTAGACGATTTCTAGAATATTTGACTTATGGTTGAGCTTCTAGGGTCTTCTAGATTACTCTAAAGGGTTTTTAAACTTCACAAAGCCATATCTCACTAACCATGAGGAACTATGTGGCATACCACATATCACCGAAAATTGCATGACATGTACTATCCATCCATTATAGTCTTACTTTCATATTCACTAATCTTCATGCATTTATACCTCAAATAAAATCGGGTCTCTTACCCACACATTTGTGCTACTAGAATCCCCTACCGAAATTCACCAAGGGTTGACATCACTATACAAATGTTGACATCAATGGAAACCAATGATCCAAACCAATTGTCCATCAACCTAATCCAACTATCCAACAAATGGTAGAAAGCACCATATATCCGTGTATCTTATCCATAATACTTTTTTATGTAGAGCCCATTGCTAGGATAAGGTTTATTCAATAGTCAAACTATAAAGTTTAGAGCTTGGGAAGAAAGAATAATATGTGATGCATGTCTTCCCATGGTCTACCATCCATAGTCATTTCTTCAAGGATAACCTCATTCAAAGGAAATTCAACATCCGATAAATGATGTGAACTAGGAAGATTCACATCATAGAAAGGAAATGTTAACTAACCATATTCCATATAATGATGGAGATCTTGATCAAAGATGGAAAATTCTATGTGAAAAGACTCACAAGTACCAAGGAATGAGGGCCCATAAATGGTGAGATACGAATAAAGAGGAAAATCATAGTCCCTCAGACCAATAGGGAGAATAAATGGATCTTGTGCCACCATTGGATAAATCAAATGATCAATGGTTGAGACCTTGTATCGAGAAGGAAAACATGAGCATAAAGTATCCTTCTCAAAATTAATCCAACACCAAGGATATAGTGCCACATAATTCACATGTGGCGGGGTAGAGTCCACTTGAGTAATAGGAACATACAAAGGGGTAGCCTCAACAACAGTCGAATTAGCATGGTGATTATCATATCCAAGCTGATCAATAGTGAAAATTATTCCATTATGAGGAAAATACATCACTTGAAAGAGCGTAGACACCACATCATTCATAAAATATACATTATCATAACCAAGAATCATATTAAATTCTAATAGGCCTTGCACCACTATCATATCGACTATGAAAGTGTTCCCACCTAATGTGATAGGAAACTAAGGAATAATCCCCAAATTTTCACTAGGTATTCTATCAAAAGACAAAAACTCACTGGGTGATGACACAAGCTTGGGAGAAACCACATATTTCCAAGACGAGGAGGATAAAATTCTTATAGAGGCTCCTTCATCTACAATAGACCTATAAGTGTTTGTTGAATTAAATTCAACCCTTATTTGGAAATCTACAAAAGAAGGAAGGAGATGGTCAACAAGATAACTCTAGTCAAAGGAAACCATCCTGGGACTTGGAGGGTGCATGCTCGAATTAGTGGAATTCCCCCTTATTCAAAAGGTTCTCAACTGAAAATGTTGAAGGAATTTGTGATAGAAACATCATTGTCCAAACGAAGAGTGGGATCGACCAAATATTTCATTGGTGCAATCACTTTGGTAGACTCACCACTCTCCAAGAGAAGAGTGGGATCATCCAAAGATTACATCAACTTTACTACTTCATCAACCACCAGTTGAATAGGTTGTAAAAAAACATGGTCAATAGACACATCAACCTCCAAAATAAGAGAGATATCAGTCGAAGATCACATTGTCTTAACCTCTTCATTTACCAATGGTTGAATAGGCTATTGGGAAACCAAAGGTGACTTAGGATTAGAATGGATTTCAAACAAGGACCCCACCCTTTCTACTTATAGAATAATAGGGAACATGTGTTTAAGGTGATCTCCCTTGCAAAATTTACAAGGGAAATCATGATTGCAGATTAGTCATCTAAATTTCTTAGTAGCATCAATTCCCCCAACATGACTTGCATTGGATGCTAGCTTTCCCCCAACATGACTTGTTATGGCTGTTTTATTATTTTGATTATGACTTGTGGTGACTAGATCCTTTTCCCTAGCATGACTTGCAGTGGCTGGTTTCTTTCCCCCAACATGAATTGTAATGTTTGGATTCTTAGCTCTAGTAAGATGTGTAGTGACTTTAATTTCCCGCCCCAACATGACTTGTAGAGGCGTTGCTTGCTCCTAGCATGACCTGCAACAACTGGTTGCATGTATCCAACATGATTTGCAGTCATTGGTGACTTTTCCTTTTGGCTTTGCTTCTTATTCTTATTCTTCCTCTTTATATACCTTTCATATTTTTGGCTACTAGTAGCTAGATTTTCACTAGATGAGGTAAAATCAAGAGGAGTATATTTAACCGATGAAGAATATAAAGGATCAACATCAATTGATTCCCGTGACATAAGGTGATTATCTTAGAAGCATTAGGAGCATTCAGGACATTCAGAGTGGTCTACAACCAAACCAATAGTCCTACAATGAATCCAGGAATGTTCAAGGTGGCCATCAAGGGGGCACCAAAATTTCCAAAGAAAGGAAAATCAAAATAATTCCATTGGGAAGGGTTCCCTTGATTGGTATCCTTGATAATGTTAACCATTATAGTCATATGCATAGTTTATTCCTTTGTATGATTTTCCATGTTTGACATAGTCTCACACATTTACTCTAAAGAACCAACAATATTGAGCCCATGGCTTCTAAGAGGTGGCTCCACAATTTTAGGATAAATAGAATCAACCTTTGTTGATAATTGGAGTTATAGTTCAAACACCTAGAATCAACAATCCAAAATTGGTGAGATAGACACAACCTAAGGCCAACTACAAAAAGTAGTTGACAACTATAAAACACCTAGAAGAAATCAATAGACACAAATTACTTTTCCAAATTTATGCCCAGGTGCATTAGTTCTTGTGTCCAAAGAAATGAAAATATGATCAAAGGATCTTCCAGAGACTAGTAAAGGTTTATTAAGGCTTGAGATCAATCAACAAAAGAGTGAGAGATAGTTATGGTAAGTTGATCACTATGTTCACCTAAAGTGAAACCATCCTCAATAGGACAAAAACCCTCCAAACGAGGAGAGGAAGTGATTAAGCATTTGTATCAGGTACCATGAGTATTTCCACTAAAAATCACCTGTGCGAAATCCTAGGAAAGGCCATTAAGTTTACCAATTCACAATTGACGACTAGGAAGAACAATCATAGGCCGAGACTGCATATATGGGCAGTTTATCAAATCCTAAATCTTCCAAAAGAACTGACACCAAGATGGACAATGGTACTTAGGAAACCCTTGTATACGAGCAATCCAATGGGACCAAAAGTAAAAAAAGGAAGGGATATCACCCTTACTCTAATGTAACCTTGTGTTGTCTCGCGTGTTAGAGGAGCTTTCCCAACAAGCACTCCTTGCTACTATTTATTTTTCAGTCTTTAATTAACTCTAATTTGTATCTTGATGGCCTTGGGGATTTTAATATCCAACCTATTCCAAGGCCCTAATACCTATATTATCTTGCATTTTCCTTGAAGAAAAAAAGTCTATTTCTAGAGATACTTATGGATCAAAACTGTGTGCATACTCAAACAAACAAAAGTCTAGTTCTCTTTAAGTTAAAAATTCATTTTAGTTGTCTATTATTTACTCAAAGGGAATGGAAGTGCAAGTGATGTTGGTTTTTGGACTACATTTAATTGATAAGAACAATGACATTTTAATAAAAACAATTATTCTTAAATGTGAAATCGTAATCATGAACAACTTCCAATGAAAATTGCAAACCTAAGATGTAACTTTTATTTTCTTTTAAAGTATGGAAACACAATTAAGACTTACTTTACAAGAATAAAAACCACTTCAACTAAGCCAAAACATAAATTCGATTAGGATGCAAAAATTCTAAATGAAAAAATATATCAAAAGACAAATTCTTATACTAAGACCTTTTTCTTTTTAAATAATGAATGCAAAACATCAAAACAAAAAGAAAGAGTCCTACAAAGAATCATATTATCCTTTATTTGTTCTATTAAAGAAATAAATCAACCAAAATGATAAATAAACCTAAACAATAAAATCTTTATCTTTTTCCTTGTAAAATAAGAAGGAAAAAAGGAAGAGAAATGAACCTAGGTAAAGAACATTTGATTTTTAGGTATGACTGCAAACAAGAATGAAGAAACCAAGAAACTACGAATAACACTTCTCTTTCAACTTTGCAATAAGAAAAGAAACCAAAGAAACCTAGAAGGGATTTTTTTTCTTTAGTTACAAAAACAAAAAGGGACTTCAACCAACTTCAAACATTAGTTAAGACCTCTCACAGAAACACATGAATCTAAAAAAGAAACCAAAAAAGAAATAATAGGGTCAAAATAATGATAGAAGGTCGAAAACCCACTTTCATGATGCATACACTATTGTTTCTTCAACAACTATCATATGCATGCTATTATTTCTTGCTTGATAAAGTAGTGTATGTGCAAAGGTTTTTATTAGGAAACTAGTGTATATAGTTCAATTTTGCCAAAAAAAATAAAAAATATGGATGAACGAGAACCCTGAACCTATTCCTATAGGTCTGAAAAGGACTCAAAAAACTAAAAATAGAAACATATGAAGTGCTAAAATCCTACAAGCAATGAACAAATCCCTAAGGATACCAACTCACTGAGTTATCCCTAGCCGAGTCACCAATTATGTTACATAATTTTCTATCCTATGACAAGGGTTGGGCTTACAATTCAATGGAAACAAGGAGGAAAATAACGCAATTCTATAATAGAATAAATGAGCATTCATGTAACTACCAGGTAATTAGGAACTACTCACCCAGACTAATGAAGGTTGAATAAGATCCCCATTGAAAGGTATATCCTCCAGTCTGTCCTTATGATCCAGGTGGATCTCAGAGGCCATCCACCTTTTTCACTTAATCATTTTTTTTGAGCTTATGGTTTTGATAAACCATGATATGCACCCTTTTGATGTTGTCATTAAGTGGTAATGTAATGCAATTCCATCTCCATTTGTTAATTACATCCATCACGTAATGATTTCCTAGTGGTTTTGTGTACATGCCTACAATGTTAATTCATTGGATCCCATCAGAACTTTGTAGTTAACTTCTTTTAGGATAGAGTAGTATTGGGATCGATGACCTCTCAAGAAGTTCTAGTGTCTTAAAAGCCTATGGTATTTTGTAAACTTAAACGAATTTATCTCACATGCATCATGGGAATTATTCTCCTCTGATTTTGTCATATATAATCAAGGTGAAAGAGGTCCTTTGAGAATGCAATTGAGTGTTATGTAATTCTTATTGTGAATGAGCATAGTCAACATGTCTTTCTCTTCAAAGATAATCTACCACTATTCTAGCTAGTTTTTGTTCTACAATATTTTGTTGTTCATTAATAGAAGTTGGGTTTCAATTTATTTATTTATTCTTTTCTATAGTTTTGTTTATATCTCATTTATTTCTCAACATAATATGGATCATTGGTATCAAAGCAGTCTACTCCTTGTTATTTCTTGTGGCATTTCCTCGATGAGGTTAGGGTATAGAGAGTTTGGTCTTGAGATAGTGTCACTTGGGGAAAATTGATCTCGCCAGCACAAATAACATCCCATGGAAGAAGAAAGGAGAGATGATATACCAGGAGATCCTTTCAATACATTGATCAATGAATTCCTCATGTGATAGAGGAACGCGATGATGGAAATTTTTTCTCAAATCCTTCAATGAGTATTGTTGGAGGCCGATGAATTTTCAATAGGAAGCCATTTCGTAGGTGTGACACCCTTCAAGGTACAAGTTAATTTTGATATCCCCTTCTTAGAAGGACAAATAGAAGTAGATGCTCTAGAGAAATGGTTGAATCTAATAGAAGGTTATTACTCTATCCAAAAAAATTATGATGGAAAAAAATCACCTTCATGCTCCTTAAATATTGGGAGAGGCACACCACGTACATATATACAACATTCAGGAGAGACTCCATGTAAGAAACCTTTTTGTATTCCCTCGAGAAGGAGTAATACCATGTTGGAAGCTATGATGACTAGTATATGAGATGGATGCCTCTGTGGAAGGATAGAGACAAAAAAGTGCTAGAGTATACCAACATCTTCCATACACTATGCTCAAAGATGGGTATTAAATATTATGAGAGACACTTGGTTGTGAAGTACCATAGTGGAATACATAGGTAGATACAAATAGAGATGGATTTCTTCTACATCTCATCATTGAGAGTTCCTTATCAATATGTTATCAAAATCAAGTAGAAATTTAAGCAACAGAATAAGTGGGATTTTAGGTATGAAAATATGCAACAACAAAAGTATGTTAAAGGTGGCCATAACTCATAGAACAAGGGACAAAGAAAGGTATACCAACCTCAAGACATCCAGTCCAATCCAAGGTCAAATAAGGGTAATGGGAACAAGAATAAGGACACTCAGAAGTGGTATGAGTTCCACAAAATTCCCTAGAACAACATTGATGAGCATCGCTTGAAACAATCATTTTTGTCGAGCTTAAAGAAAAGGAGTCTGTTGGATGCAGGTTGATTCAGGAAGAAAGGATATTTTTGGAGGAGAATAATGCAAGGAGGAAAGGAACCATAATAAAAGATTAAGAGACAAATCTTTTTGGATGTATCCTAGGAGGGGGTGAACCATGGTAACACATGTGTTATGTGAATGAATGTATGGGTCTATATGATAATTAATTTTTGAATGTTAGATGAATGAATTAACTAGTTAGATCTGGTATTCCATATGCATGAGTAGAATTATTGATATAAGTAGATGTTATACTGAATGAATAAAGGTTAGATATCACAACCACAAATCTCTTCTCGTTCTTAGGTTATAAACACTTGATTATTTCAACCAACCATAGAGCTATCTCGGGCGATACTATGCAGTACACTCTTTGTGTTGTGTTGCCTTCTCGTCTACCAGAGGGGCCGATAGTTTTAAAGGGCTTTTGTTGGGAGCTTATAAATCTAAACCAGGGTCAAACTATGATAGTAGATAGAATCAGAATAACCCATGAAGAATCCTAAGTAAGATAAATACCAATATAAGAAGAGTAAGAAAGCCAACAAATGGTTCTGATGTGGGTTGTTTGGAAGCAAATGGGATTGAGTATGTGAGTTTTGTGGAGTATGCGTCAAAAGAATGTTGTATCAGACAACAAGTTGTTGAGAGAATGAGAATCTAAAAGGGAATTTTGAGACCGTGGAATCCAATGAAGGAAGATATAGAGAGATGGTTGAAGACAAAGGAGCTAGAGTTTGCGCAGAAGGATAACAGAAATATGAAGTTAACACCGCACAAATATTTAGACAAGTACATATTCAGTGACTTGCATCAAGTTGTTTTATGTGATTTCCCTCATGTATTGCAGGAGTGGATAAAAACATTGAAAAGTAACCATCCTAAAAATTGGATCAAACAACTAGAGTGAAATCTTGAAGAGATCACGTAGTTACAACAAGTTGATAATAATTTTACGGGTACAATAGATTTCTAGTTAGACAACACTGTTGCAAGATTTATCGCAAAATTTTCAATAGATACAACAAAGTCGTACAACGTAGCTGAAAAATATTTCTTGAAGGGACCTCAAGGTAGGTACATCATATCGTTATACACTTCCATTAAGATATTACTATATAACAAAGGTGTAATGACAATGGAGTCAGAAAACTAAACTTCCCTGTGTGCATGGGGGAAGGGGGGAAGCATTGATAGGAGAAGGATAAGTGGAAGGAGAAGTGGTTAAAGGAAAGAAGGAGGAGGAATTGGACCCAATTATGATGGACGAAGACCAGATCAAGCGGATCATGGAAAAAGATCAAAAGACACACAATTAAGTACCCTACCAATATAAGGTGAACACCAATAAGAGAGTCATAGCCACGAGGAAAGGATTGGAAAGTGATGAAGATGACGTAGAGGATGTTCAGGCTGTGGATAATATTGAGGAAATCATGCACGTGACATATGAGAGGAAGAAGAGAGGTCCAAGAGTGAAAATAAAAGGAAACACTCCTATCCATATCAGTGTCAGTGTGGAACCCATTAACCCATGTGCGACTAATACACGAAGAAGAACACCACCATTTAGACAACCGAATTTCGGGAGAAGGAAGACAACAGGAAGTACATCTACACAAGGACCAATAATTGGGGGATCTAGTTCATGAAGCATTAGTCAAGTATCTACACCACATGGAGGTAGTAGTTCATCATTCAGGATGGTAGGACATGATCCCACCATCAAGTTACGAAAATTCAATGTAGAGGCGTCGAAGGAACCGAGGAAGAACCTGTTTATCTATGAAAAGATATGGGAAGAGAAACAAATCATAGATGAGGACACTAAACTTGCACAGTTAGATATCATGCTAAGATATCGCGCATTGTATTGGTACATGAGTTTAGATGCAGACATTCTGTCAAGGACAACCAGAATGATCAGAGATATCAAGAAGTTGTTGATAAATGAGTTCCAGAAACCTAGTTCAGTGGATCAATATATGAAGGATATGATAGAGATTATACAAAAACCAGGAGAATCTATATGGGAGATTGACTAGAGATTCAAATGATTGAAGGGAAAGATAAAATATGTCATGACAGATATGCAATATGGGCATATGTTCATAAATTCACTACTACCACACTTGAAATATCTGTTGCGACAATAGAATTTTTAGACATAGGCAGAGGCTCTATAGGCATCCCTACAACTAGAAGAGAACCAATATCAAAAGACATATCCATCCATAAAGGAGCTGAAGGAGGATCTAAAGAACTTAACATTCCAACTAAACAAGAACAAAGGTAAGGACAAAAGAGAAGTCATTTAATGTACCACATGTAGGACAGAAGGACACTATAAGAATGAATTTCCAACATTCACGCAGTACATGGAAGAAGGAATGCCAAACCCATTTCCAATAGGAGGGCTATGGTGTAAGATCTGTAAGAAATAGGGTCATGATCCATACCACTGCCCAATGATGTAGAAGTACTAGATAGTATTGAAGAGCTCTTATTGCAACTTTTGCAAGTTAGTAGGCCATGATGATAAATATTGCAGAACCATGGACCTCATGACGGAAAGAACATCAAATGCATACAAGGTGCAAGAGGAAATAATGACCTAGCAAGCCGCACCACAATTTAACCAAGTACCAGCCTCGTATAACACTGCACAATAGTAATATAACACTGCGCAACAACAATATAACACTACATAACTGCAGTACAATACCGCACAACCACACTATAATATCACGCAGTATAAACAAGCGCCTCAATATAATGCACCATGAGAGGATCGAACTGGCTACAGAGGCAGAGGAAGAGCAAGAGGAGGCTTTGGAAGAGGAAGAGTACCAGTGGTATGCCACAATTATCAACAACTAGGACACTATGCAAGAAAATGTTCACTTCCACCAGTGACCTGTATGTATTTTCGCGCATCAGATCATGACAAAAAAGAATGTTTGACAGTATTAGGGAAGATCCAAGAGAAGAGAAATCAGAACAATCAGAATGTTCAGTGGATTTTAGCAAAAGTGAGAGATGAAGGAAGAAACATCAACATAGTTAAACAGGGAGGCGCTAAAACAAGAAACGACGCACTAAGACAAGAGCCAACACAACACCAATAGGTGAAAAAGAATGTTGAACCAAATAATCAATTTGATGCGCAAAACAAAAAGGAGATATTCAAGCAAGCTCAATAAGAATTTATGAAGCCATAAATTGCATCAACATTGACTGCGTAGTATAACAAATAAGTACCAGCGTATGACATGCCTTCATCATTGGATCACACCGAAGAAGCACAACCATTGGGACAAGTAAGTATGATTAAGGGTTTTTTTCAATCCTGTGTTATACTACTAAATGATCCATCCTCTACTAAAGTATTACAAAATATGCTAGAAAGATGTAGCATAGAGGAAGAAGGAAAGATAGAACATAAAACAATTAATCATCTGCATACAAGAAGGAGAACAAATAGGGAATTCAGACTAAACGCCAACATTGGAGATTTCAACATGGGAGATATTATATTGGATTTAGGATTTGAAGTAAATGTATTACCTAAGAAGACATGGCAATGTATGGGAGAACCCACATTAGAATATTCACATGTTCAGCTGAAACTAGAAAATCAACACAGATTTCTACCAATTGGAAGACTAAAAGGAGTGACAGTAGATATGGATGGAGTACCGAATAAGGTTGACTTCGAAGTAATCGAGATAGTGGATGGAACAACACATTATCCAACATTTGTTGGCTTGGATTGGTTGTTTTATAACTAGGCCATAATCAACTTAAAAGTGAGGAAGATGACATTCACGTCAGAAGAATACAAATTCATTGCACCATTGGACCCATCGGAAGGGGAAAGGTTTGTAGAACCTACTTTCTCTGTGCTGGAGGAAACTAACTAGTTGTAAAGAACAACTGCATGAGAAGAAGATTATGTGAACCCAACTGAAGATGTGGTACTAAGTTGGAGAATAATCACCTCATGTGTGTCAGACTCAGATATGGGCTTAGAAAATTGGCCGCAGAGGTTACACGAAGACTCCACAAGAATATGCGCAAGAATAGACCGCGTAGTAAGATCGGTAGGTATAGAGATAAGGGAACCTCCCAGCTTCCACGGGGTGAATGCCCTAGAAGAACTCTTAACATGGTATGAATATGAAGTGTTATAAAATCATAGGCTCTTAGCACTAGATATATCACTCAAGGAAACACCTGCAAGATGGTGGGGTGCACACAAAGAAATAGTTAAATACTGCTACCAATGTAAGCGGTTACTACGCATTAGGTTTGGTGAGGAATAAGGAAGAAACCAACTGCAGAAATATGATGGAAAAGGGGCACCAGAAGAACACTTGGATAAGTGAAGAACACTATGGAAAATGGCACCATCGAAGGACTGGCCTCATCATATTGTTCACACATTATAAGGCATCCCAACAAACTGGTATACAGACCAGGAATTGTACAGAGGAACTACAAACTAGACAGTATTGCAACATAACTTTACAGTCACTTTCTCATTTGAGCATGAGAACCCCAACATAGATGTAGAACTTAAACAAATCAGAGGGGTGATATTCATTAAAGAACCAAAAGTTTCATAACAAAAGAACAATAACAAAATATAGAGATAGTAAAAGAACTATTATCATGCTACCACATGCATGAAGAAGCACCAGGTGAAGATGACCCACGATATATTCAGATTAAGGAAGTTGAAGGAGAAAGAGAAGTGAAGGTCCACCTATGGAATCATAATTAATTGTTGCACCAATCAAGGTGAAGAAAGTCAACAATGGGACAATTGAAAACCCCAAAATGGACAACATTAGAGACTATTGGGATGAGAAAATAGTGGAAAGTATAACAGAGTTACTGCACGAGTACAACGACATGTTCACAAAAACATTCATAGAAATGAAAGGCATAGCAGGAGATCTAGGCCAAATGAAGATACCACTCAGATCTGAGGCAAGACTGATCAGACAACAACCATACAGACTAAACCCTATATAGGGAAAAATTCAAAGTCGAAATTGATAGGATGTTGGAGGATGGAATCATAGAACCTGTAGAGGAATTTGAACGGGTAATCCCAATGGTAGTTTAGGAGAAGAAACAAGGGGGTATAAGATATGTTTCGATCTAAGGAACCTAAATGATGCATGCCTACATTACCCATTCCCTACTGCTTTCACAAATGAGGTGTTGGATAACGTAGGAGGACAGGAAGCTTATTCATTCACCGACAGATTCTTATGATACCATCAGATCAATATTGCACCGGAAGACATATACAAGACCACTTTTTCCATGGAATGGGGATCCTATGGGTATACAGTCATATCTTTTATACTGAAGAATGCCCCAAAAATATTTTCCAAAGTAGTCATAGTTGCATTCAAAGAATTCATCCACCAATTTCTAAGGGTATATTTGGATGATTGGACAGTCTATAGTATGTTATAAGACCATGTAGGGGTGTTGAGCTTGATGTTATAAAGACATAGGAAGTGTTAGATATTATTAAATATCAAGAAGTGCATCTTCGAAACACCTTTTGGAATACTATTAGGCCATATAGTATGCAAACAAGGCTTGCTAGTAGGTCCTCCCAAGATTCCAGTAATTGTTAGTTTACCACCACCAAAATCAATTTGTTAGTTAAGATAAACATTGGGACACACAGGATACTACATGATATTTATAAAGGGGTATATGCAGATCACTACACCAATGGATAAATTGCTAAGAAAATACAACAAGTTTCAATGGAATGAGGGTTGTCAACACAGATTGGACACCCCGAAAGAGAAGATGGTAACTGCACCAATACTAGTATTCCCAGATTGGGAAAAGACGTTCTATGTACATGTAGATGCATCAGCCATATCACTGGGAGATATTCTGGTGCAATCAAGATCGAGAGAATTGGACCATCCTATATAATTTTCTAGAAGAAACCTGTCAGAATCGAAGCAAAATTATAATACCATCGTAGGACAAGGCTTAGCTATGGTCTATGGGCTTCAAAAATTCAAGAATTATTTATTGGGAAAACATTTCAAGATGTTAACGGACCACTCACCTCTCAAATACCTCGTCAACAAGACAGTGTTGGGGGGGGATAATTTCTAGATGGTTATTTTTGTTCTAGGAATTTGACTTTGAAGTGATAGTCAAACCAGAGAATTTGAACGCAGGACCTGATCACCTGTCGAGGATCACTAATGGGGAGGAACCTATGAATCTAGAGGACAAATTTCTCAACGCACAACTATTTTCAGTCCAAATAGCCGATGAATACTTTGCATACATCATATGGTACTTGAGTACAGGGACTACACCACAGGAATTCAACACTGTACAGAAGAAAAATCTAGTAATCAGGGATGCAAACTATCAATTGATTGCAGGACACTTATAGAAAATGGGTTCAGATAACATCTTGAGAAGATGTGGGATAGAACATGAAATACCTAGGATTTTAGCAGAATCCCATGAGGGAATAGCAAGAGGACATTATGTAGGAAAAACTACCACACTGAAGGTATTGTGCACAGGACTATGGTGGTCGATTGTTCACAGAGGCTCAAAGGACTACTTCCAAAAATGTGATGTATGTTAGAGGGTTGGTAAACTGAATATAAGGGACGATATGACCCTGAGACCACAAGTAACCTTGTAGGTATTTGAAAAATGGGAAATAGATTTTGTGGGACCAATTAACCCACCAACAAAAAGGTTAGGAGCGAGGTACATTATTACTGTGACATAGTAGTTAGCAATATGGGTAGAAGAAACACCAATGAAATATTGAAGTGCAGAGACAAAAACACACTTCTTGTTTGAGAAAGTGATCACTAGATTTGGCTTCCCAAGGATTTTGATGAGTGACCAGGGCACTCACTTCATTAACAACACTATTAAGGATATGACTAAGGAGTCTGAAGTTTATCATCAAAAGAATACACCATATCACCCTCAAGAAAATGCAACAGTGGAAGCCTTTAACAAAATCATCGATAATGCACTAAAAAAATATCTGCAACATTAATAGGGATGATTGGGACTTGAAGATACTAGTAGTATTCTGGGCATATAGGACCACATGCAAAAAATTGACAGGGAAGACACCATTCAGATTGGTGTATGGAAAAGAAGAAGTGGTTCCATTAGAGTTTTTGGTACCTAGTCTGTGTGTAGCATCAATTACCAACATGACAGAGTGAGGTGCAGTATAGGAAATGCTAAGTTGGTTGATGATCATGGAGGAAGATATGATTCTAGTAGGGTTTCACCAAGAAGTACAGAAAGCAAGGGACAAAGCTTGTCATGATAGACATATCAAGAGGAAAATTTTCAAAGAGGGAGACTTAGTCTTGGTGTATGACAGTAAATCTCTTCAGCACCTAGGGAAACTCAGAATGCATTGGTTAGGACCATACAAAGAGAATGGGAAATCACACTTGAAAACACTACTGCGACGGAGAAAGGACCAAATATCACTAAAAGGTGGAAATGACAAGGACAAAAAATAAGCACCAACGGACGACAACTATCAAAGTTGAATGACAAGAATGATTGATGGGACGCTGCATCAATCACACCAACTGGAGACGACAAGGTAATTCAATGGAAAGTACGCAGGAAGCACCAATTCATTCAAAACACAATTTGAGTAATGTCTCTGAGAAGTTTCACACGATTCTTGTAAAAGGTAAGCAGGCAAGGATCAAAAGGGTTATTTTGAAATTGCAAAAAGCACAGAGCGACAGAGTATACAGAGAAGAGAGAGAGTTTGCATAAGTTACACAGACAACTAAGTTCAATGGAGAATACCTTTACCACCATGGCACCACCCAAGATATGAGCATTGAGAAAGACCTACAAAAGACCTCAAAGAAACCTCAGAGCACCTCAACAACCACATGAAAGTGAACAACAACCACCTCGGCCTCTGGAATTCGTCAACTTGGATGAAATTACATCGCCCGATATGGCACCAGGAAGCCCCACACCAGTGGTGGAGGAAATCGAAAAGAAAACACCAGTGGGCATGGACATCGTTATGTTGGAAGTAGGATAGAGCCAAAAAACCCAGGATACAGGAAATCCTTCATGCTTTGAAATTCCTGAAGAAGCACCGAGGGTTAATGGGATGGTCTTGAACTAGATAGAAATGATCGTGGTAGAAAGGTCACACACAACCACGTCATTACAACCATAGGAGGGCATAGTAGAAGATGTCACCGACTGGGAAGAGGAGTATGCAAAAGAGATAACAATGGAGGTCGAAACCTCAAGTCAGCCACCACAGTGGAAGGGAAAACAACCAGTAGCAATATCATCGTGTAGGAAGGCTACCACAACCATAGTCTTGTCATGCATTTCGAAAGGGGTGTGTGTCGCGAGTAACCTGTTAGGCCATGTGGAGAAACTACGGTACAAGACCATGATGTCACTGACATGGACAAGTTTTTGGAGTTTTCCAAGAAAGTTTACCTGGATACTACGGGTATATGACACTTCGGGGAACTAATTAACCAACCAAAATAGTGGGCAACCGGACTAGCCAAAACTGGGATTCTAGGCTTGTTGGACATCTCGCACTTTGGAAGGGGTCGGGACATAACCAACTGTGTCAAGAAGTTGATGGCATTTACCCACGGAGGATACCTATGGGTGGAAGATCCTGTTTAGATAGACATAGAGCTCATTACATGCATTATAGGACTTCCACCTCAGGGAGAGACACCCGCACAGTTCCTCGATGACCAGATGAAGGTGAAGACACTAGCTGAGGAAATGAAGAATACCTATGGTAAAGAAATAGGGTCGTGCATAATCATAATTAAGCCCATTAGTGACACAACAACAAGGATGGCCACAAAAATCATTACGTGCAAGTTAATGAGGAATTCCTTGTCGGGGTTGTCACAGTTGCAGCACAATGTGCGGAGGGGACTATGCTCATATGGGCCCCGTACTTGTTAAATATGTTCCTAGAATAATGCAAGGATGCACAGGACTTGGGGAAAAAATTTCACTATTCGTGGCTCCTCGTCCTGATTACCTTGGTCAGATGGAGGGAGCCTAACTATACATACTTTTTCGAGAGATCCAATCATTTATGCATAGTGAAATACCTATCACTAGGGAGTACTTCAGACCCCAAGAACAAAAGTGTGAATGCAAACATGTTCATAGGGTATTACAATGACCTATAGGAAAACATCGTCAACACTTGGCAGATTATGCCAGAAGTGGTCGCACAATATTAGGGCATAACCAACTTTAAAGCGACCATGCATTCAATGTGGATCCAAGAAAGGCAGGATCCCAAGAACCAATGGCTACAACCGAGGTACTGTGTCAAGTAAGAGGATGTAGAAATGGCCATCAAGGATTGGCACAAGGACTAGAGGATTCCATACTTGAATCAAGAGATGCCCATGGATAAGGAGGTTGAGGAAGGGCAAGAACCGACACCTGCGAGAGACAAAACGAATCCCAATAAGACAAGGACAGGTTAGAACCCGATGCAACAAAAGAAATGGGGTATGTCCAAGAAAGGTGCCCAGAAGGGAAAGAAGAACAACACCCAGGCACCGCAACAACACGAAAAAGATACTGAGACAACACATGGGACCACATCGAGTGCTACTCAGTAGGAGCAAGGCCAAATCAAGAGGAAAATTATACAAACGGGGGCTGCTCCTTGAGAATATCAAAGAAACACAGAGGGCTAATAGAGGAATAGAATTAGTCCCCGTGGCACTACAGAAAGGAGCCAAGGTTAGATTGAGTGAGAAGGATAGGATAGAGACGACAACACAATTGAGCTCAATGTTTCACGTTACACCCAACATGTTGCACATGGATGAAATTGTGGGTTAGACACCCTTGAAATATTTGACCCAAATATAGTTGGTAATGACCTGGATACCAACCAAGGAATTGTATAAACTACAAGTCAGTGTCACGTAAGAGGTATCGTCTCTTGCACACATAGATGAAACAAAACTACAACAGATGAAGGAAAACAGAGAAGAGTTGGAATTGGTTCTCGAGTAGGTCTAAGAACGTGCAGCTAGGATCGATCAGGGATTGTTTATATCCTATGACAGAATTCCAAAGAGCACATAGACAATAGAGCTCATGATGACACAGAAGATTGATTAGATTGTGCAAACAATTGATCAATATAGGAAGGATATCGAGCACCTCTGGGAATAGCTCATTCCTACCACTCCCCCGAAGGTGAAGGAAAAAAGGAAGTAGGAAGAAACAACACATATAGAGGAGATGGAGCGGCAAGTCCGCGTAGCTGCCGACTAGGTCTAGTATTGGGACCAGGAAGAGGAGAATATAAGCGCAACTATCCAGGACCTCAAGCAGAGGTAGAAGACAATGTAGGTCACTAAGCACCTCAAAGAAGCATAGTATATGAAGAATTTGCAGGAAGAACTCATAGCCGCGCAGACACAAAACAAGGAGTGTTAGGCTCAAATGGAACCAAAGGTCATTGTGTAGGAAGAATATGCAAAGAATAACATGGAACAGACTTAGGAAGAGGGCGTAGAGATGATAAGCAATGAGATCAGAGCGAAAGTATTGGACGCACTCAGAGAAAAGACCACGTAGGCTCAAAAATAAGCAAAGGAACTCACAAAGAATTTCCTAGATCTTGCAGGAGTTGTTGAAGAAGACCACAAAGGTTAGGTGGCTTGGGAAGATCCACATGTCAGTATTGGGGGCCCATTGGATGCAGGTCGAGTCAGGAAGAAAGATTATTTTTTGAGGAGAAGCATGGAAGGAGGAAAGGATATATGGAAGAAAAAGAAACATGTGTAAGAGAAGCAGGCGAGGCATGCATGCAAGGAAGACCTAACGATGATAGGGTTAGGTTTTTTTTAATGTATCCTAATGGCTGGTGATCCAAGTATATAAATAAGCAGTACTTAGGCGATACAGGAGAGAGATAGGGAGGATATACATATATACATAGAGGAAGAGAGAGTTGTAATAAATACATGAGTCATTGAGATGGTGAGTTAGGGAAGGAGTGAGCGACTCGATCTTGAGAGTTAGATCGCAAGATGAGGATCCTGGTGCGATCTATTCAGCCTCACAGGGATCGAGGAGCCTGTGGAAAAGGGTGAGAGATAATATTGTAAACATATGCGGCTTGATATATTTAAGAACCATAATAAAATATTGAGAGCTAGATCTTTGTGGATGTATCCCAGGAGGGGGTGAACCACGGTAACACCTGTGTTATGTGAATGAATGTATGTGTCTCTATGATGATTAATTGATTAATGTTAGATGAATGAATTAACTAGTTAGATCTGGTATTCCACATGCATGAGTAGAATGACTGTTATAAGTAGATGTTAGATTGAATGAATAAAGATTATAGAGCACAAATGAAGATCTCCGCTCATTCTCAGGTTGTAAACACCTGAGTGTTGCAGCCACCCATAGACTTATCTTGGGTGAGACTGTGAGTACATTATGTGTGTTATGTTTCCTTCTGGTCTACCAGAGGGGCCGATAGTTTTAAAGGGTTTTTGTTGGGAGCTTATCAATTTGAAACGGGGTCAATCTGTGATAGTAGATAGAATAATAATAACATGTGAAGAATCCTAATTAACATAAATACCAATACGAGAAGAGTAAGAAAGCCAACAGAGTCAGACCCTGAATCAAAATTTGATTTAGAATAGGGATACAACATCATCGATGTCGAACCTAGTGCTACCATCACAACCACAAAGATCCAACCAGATGAGTCAGAGTGTTAAGCCCTAATATTGGCTCATTACCCCTTAATTGGGGCATATTAGATTAGTAATGCTATTTTATTTATGTCGGATTTAGGCCATTAGTTGTAATTTAGATTAGTAATGTTATTTTAATTATGTCGGCTTTAAGCCATTA
>SNQJ01S0003988.1:83364-94317 GCA_010110895.2 Picea sitchensis | reverse complement strand
AAAAAAAAAATTAGTTTGGATTACGTTTTAGATTCATAACAACTATCAATAATCTGGTTGATTCAGTTGTTGTAGTAACTAGCATAGTTGTAAACTCGTGGCTTGTGTTTAGTGAACATCGAAAAGTTTTGGTTGGTAAAACTCTCAACACAGTAAAAATTCGGCGCGTAGTTAAAGAAAATCCTAATTGACATAGTGCAATTACTTTTTTTTGGCTTTTTCATTTGCGTTTCCAGAATCCATGTGGCTGACTGTATTACGACGGACGGAACTCACATTACTATAGCCAGGAATGGAGAATATGAAAAGGTTGGAATTAAGTTTGCTAATCATTTGAATGTGGCAATTAGATGATCACACAATAATTTTTTAATCATATTAAGTAAATGTTAAAAAGTAAACAGGTTAACTAACGCCCTCAAAAATGCAAGAAATTTATGAACATGAGATTTCATTCATTGATTTGGAAGGACGACGAAGAAAAAACCAACTTCTTCAATTGATAACCATACAATTGAAATTTATGATTAAAAGATGATTAAATGTGTCCATCTCCAAAAAAAAATATACACCTTTTGACATAATTATCTAACTCTAGAGTGTTTGGAAAAAACTTATTTTCCAGAACTCTTAATCATTAAGGATCGCGCAACCCAGAAGGACAATATCAAGAATATGAATAGTTTGTTGGGTTGTTGTAGTTTTTAGCATTGCATAACAAATATAACACCCGATATCAATATCCGAAGTAGGTAGATAAAACTGATGTTTCTATTACTTTATTGTAATTTTGTGTTTAGACGAGAAAAACTCAATATTACATAGAATCTATACAGTTAATGTGGCTGCCATGTTTTAAAATGATGTGAGTAAATGTGGCTGCCATGTTTAAAAATGATGTGAGTAAATTTTTCATGGATCATGTAAATAGCGTGTGAATAAAATAAAAGTGGGTTAAAGCTAAGTATAGATGTGTATTATTGTAAAACCAAATAAATGAGTTATTTTCATGAAAATATTGTCATTTCAAAAGAGAAAAAACTTTGTAGTTATGTGTTTATTTGAATGTTAATTTCTTATTCATTTAAAAAATTTCATCCTAACCCCAAATAATTATAATTGAAAACTATGCTTTGGATAGAAAACACGGACTTCAAACTTAGATAGTTTGGTTCATTCCAATATCACAGAGAAGTCTAAGAGATGCAAGAAGAAATCTAGTCTACTAGTGTTTTAAAGAGATCAAACAATGTACTTTAGTTCCATCAACATTTAAAACATAAATTAAAATATCTTTAATAGTGTAAATAAAATAGAGTCTATTTTTAAGCTAGAGTAGATAATTTCCCATTTGTTGGGGAGTATCTGGAACATAGATGAAATCCTAAAGATAAATGTGTTATGTCGGACCCTTTCACATGGGAAAGTTTTAACCATTGGAAATCTATTATGAAGAGGAATATATAGGGCCTCCTTATGTGCTATATGCAAAGGAACTAAAGAAACTCCACAACACCTCTCTCTGGAATGCAACTTCACCAGATATGTTTGGCTTCACGCAAGGGGGGCAATAGTTCATTGTATCCAAATGCCAGAAAATTATCATAGGTTTTTTGATAATTTGGGGTATATATTATCAGGCCTCTTTCAAAACGAAATCTAATTTTAAGCGACTTTGGATGGCTCTTCCAATATACATATGCTCGAATGTATGGTTGTCCAAGAATAAAGTAATATTCTATCATTTCCATCCAACATCTAAGAAAGTATTTATGTGAGCTATACATTTTCTTGTTGAAAATTTTGATGTCAAAGGAATACTTTCTATATATTTGATTCTATAGGTTAATGAGGAAGACTGGTGGCATCACTTCAATCTTAGCACGACAAGAAGGGTCAAACCAATTTACTGCAATAGATCATTTTGACATCTTTGTATGACCCCTCAAAACTTTGAGAACTGGAAAAGTGAGAAAGACTCTTTCCTTCTCTTTTTCCATGTATCTTCAAAGGGTATCCCAGGGTGGTAGGTGTGGGATGGGATCTTTTTATTCCTCAGGTAAGAATCATTCTCACTTTTGAATGGAGTATAGGGGAAATGAAAAATAATAAAGTGGAATCATATGGTTTATATGAAGGGATTAATCTTGTTTCCATGCAACATATTTCTAGACTCATAGTTCTTGGTGACTCCATTCTTATTATCAAGCATATGGTCTCAAAATCCACTCGGTTGAATTCTTGGTTATCCTCCATTTTATCTTGAATATGACATATTAACAAAAAAATTGAGACACTAGTCTGGTTTCACATTCTCTGCGAAAACAATGGGTTAGATAATAACAAAGATAACCTAACTACAAGGAAAAACGGGGGAGGGGTCCTTTGTATTAATCAACATATATATGAATGTCCCATCCCCTAAGTAATCATCTAGACAAGTTTCATGACGATTGGATTTCCAAGTCCATGCAACAAGTACAAGTAGGACATGAATCTAACCCCCCAAATCACGTACCATTCATTCACCACCCTTGCTAATGAATACCCCATTCTAGTTTTGTATCTTTGTGGTCAAATAATGGATTATTTTGGTAGTCAATCTTTCTCTCGGTTCAATCATCTCTTATGGGATGGTGGTGTTACAGACTCCTAGCCATTGGGTTGTGGACCCCCCCATCTATTACAAGTCTAGAGCTGATATGATTTAGCCATGTTCTTTGGTATATTTATACTCTCTTATCCTCTTTTCACTATTGAATATCAAGTATGTGTTTTCATAGTCAATATCCTCTTGGGTGAATTCTATGGTGTCTGATTAATCTGGGCCAGGGATGATTTTAAGGATGGAAATTTATTTTAAAATGTAGAAACCTTGGCGAATCTTACTAATCCTTCATATGCCAACTATAAATGATTGACGATATTTTTGTAAAAATATTCAAATTTTAAGGATTTTATATAGTTTTTATAAAAAATTGGCGATTTTTAAGGTAAAATAATTTTATCCTATATAATTTGGGTGAATCATTTTTATCTCATTTTTGGAAAAACCATGGAAAATTAGCCCATGAGTGAAATTTAGCCCCTAAAATTATCTCTGATTCTAGGCCTTGTATCTTTTTGGTCCACCTATCTAGTAGCACCACAATTATCAAAATTTGTTTTCTCATGACAAATTTGGATCCCCTTCCAGTCCCCAAGTCTCTGTACTTGATTTTCTTCTATCACATATCATGCTTTTTGGTTGAAATTCAAAGTTATGAGCATGAAAAAGTTGCACCTATTTGTGGATAGTTATATCGGAAAAGGAACAAGTGCATAGGCCTTGGCAATCTGAATTTGTAAAACTAGTTAGTCGTATAGGTATCCACCTAATTTGGCCTATGTTTTTACTTCCTTTGGATTAGGTTGGAAACACATTGCTACCTAGGATATTCTTGACAGTCACTCCATCCTTGAGTGGCACAAACAAGTCCTCACCAAGCACACCTCGAATTTTTTCTCTCCTTGCGAAGCTTGAGGTAAAATGGAACACAACCTAAATCATAAGGTTGACATCATAATTGGAGTGTAAATAGAACATAGAAATCAATTGGATGATTTAGAGGAGATAGTTATGCATATACATAGCCAACAAGGTCTAGACCCAACAAAGTCCCATTCAGAACCCCCTTCAATTTCTTCCTCTTATAAACCAATATGGATGCAAATCCAATTGGTACCAACCAACCGGATCAAATTTCAATAGAAGCATACCCACTTGCTCACTATTTTCAAAAAACCTCGCGATGAGGATTATAATAATCTAGATCTTAATCTACATCTCTAAGAAATTAATGTAATACTTTTAAGGGAAAATATATGGCATATATATTTTTGCTTTTTAGCATACGTGATGCTCTCATTTTGATTCTAGTGGACCATAGTCAATTTTTTAATGTAATACTTTTAAGGGAAAATATATGGCATGTAGAACAACATCTCTGCAATAGACAATTTGATATTGTAATACTTATTGTAAATCGTGGCGTCAACCCCTCTTAATATAAATATTTCCCAATGTATGTTAAAAATATATATAAAGTAGATAATATACATGGTTAAAAAAACAAATAAAATGCTTTGATATAATAAGAAATAATCCAAATCAAATGAAAAATATCTAAATAAAATGATAATAGTTCCAACCATTTTCCATTCTAAAATGGAGTAAAATTCTCTAAAAATACATAAAACTATAGTGTGAGCATTGTAAAACTTGGACAAGAAACCAAAGCCCTCACTTAGCCTACTATAATAACCTACGGTTACCCTAAGAACAATAAGTTATAGTAGGGCTTTCTTTTTCCAAGCAAACCATTGATAGGTATTCATATTAAAACTTAAAGAAAAATATAATAAACAAATAACAATCAATGGTTTAAGTCTTTTTTTTAAGGGTAAATTTTGAATGAAAGAAAGTCCCATGATTATAATGTTGCAAAACCCTTTATCCTAAAATGAATCATTGGAGAAAAATGTCCTTCAAGTTAAAAATTCCAATTCCTATAATTACCCAAGTTCTAGGCTTGAAATGGAAACACTATAAGCAACATTTGTAGATGTAGAATGAGATAGAAGGTGGAAAGGTATATGAATAAATACTTAAAAAAACCCAAATGGATGGGTACATGCATAAATACCTGAGAAATCCTGAGAACACTAAGATTTCCACTTCACTAGAGCCAAGTAGTCTCTCTTCAACAAAGGCTACAATAATATTGTCTTTCATAACCCAGAAACAATTCACGATGCTTAAGAAAAACTTCATTGCAAAAGGTGTGGTGGGCAGGCCAAGCTAGGGGAGGGGTTTGAGACCTTAGGTACTCAATTAACATTGTAGGTTAAATGTTTTACGAAATGATGGTTTTTTTCCGAGGACATTTGTTTGAAATTCGATAAAGATTTATTAGATTTATAGATTTGAATGATTATTTCTGTATAATTCGAGTGTCTCGGGGTTTTTTCAGCATGGTGAATCCATTTTTGCATTAAAAATGGATTTTGAACAACAAAAAATCGTGATTCGTGTAAATTTATATCGTCGGATTTCGACAAAAAAAAAATCATTTTGTAAAACAACTAAACAACACCCTCAATTAACCAATAAAATATGACATCGTTAAAAAAACATAATTGGCAATGAAGTTGTACCTTTTCTAATCAATGGAGTTGTCGAAACTTCTGTTTGAATTCTTTGAATTTGATTTCTTGAAGACAAAATTTTCTTAGAGTCTTTAGGGATTGGAAATACTATTGGATTTAATCAAATCTAACTATGATTCAACTTACATCACATAGTATTGATAACTCCTAATCCCAAAGCATTCAAAAAAATCTATGACTTCAACATTAGCAACAGACGACATGGATTCCACTCACTATTATAATTACGCCTTCATGCACCATGTTTTTGATATAGTTTAAGACTAGCACAGCCGCTAATTCGCAGTTGAGAACGCCAAAAGGTATCGGTTGGTAATTAGCGGTTGTGCTAGTTATATCATTTGATGTCTCTGTGTATAATGCGAACATGGATTCCTCCTCGACACGCACGCTTGAAAATGAAACGCTCCATGCTCATGCAATAGGTGGGTCGGCCATTGAATATGAAACACGCGGACAACTGAGACGCACGAACAACTGAGGAGGAACTTGAAGTAGTGCTCGTTAATAATCCAAACGTGGAAATTATATGGTGCTACAGTAATTTCTTAATATGATTAGGTAAATGTTAAAAAGTAAATAGGTTAACAGATGCATTCAGAAATACAAGGAAGTTATGAAGAGTAAATCATATTCATTGATTTGGGAGGATGACTAAGAATTTGCCAGCATCTTCAATTGTTAGCCATCAGATTAGAATTTTAGATTAAAAGGTCATTAATCATGCCCATTGCCAATACATATATGCCTTTCAGCGTAATTATGGCGATTTCTTTGAAGAGAATATAGACCTTTTATGTGTTGTTCTCCTAAACCTAACAAAATTTCTCTTGAGAACCCTGAATCACTAGAATCACCACAACGAGAAAGGGGTTGAAGCTACATGCATAAAGATTAAAAAAAAATAATACGACTAAAATTTAGTAAGACTTGGATGAGAAAGAAGGATCACTTGCATAATGATAAAAAAATTATAAAGATACATACATAAAAATAAAAAAAATTAATAAGACTAAAATTTAGTAAAACTTGGATGAGAAAGAAGGATCACTTGCATAAAGACAAAAAAAAATTATAATTTTTTTTTTTTAATAAAACTATAATTTAGTAAGATTTGGGATGAGAAACAAGTAAAAGATCTAGGCCAATCATTGATAGTGACCTCATATATAAATGGTGTGCAAGCATCAACAAGACAGATGGGAAAGTTAGTACAACCATTTAATGTGTGAAAGAGATGGATGTCATTAGTGGACACACATGGAAAACCATATTCTTGACACTCTAATCACGTCAATCAAACTAGGACTAGACCAGGATGAAGACAACAATACAACATATGCAAGCCAGTCACCACAGTGTGCACTCCCAAGGTTGAGACAAACATCATTATTCCAGGTCACAATCAAAACTAAGAAAATGAATTATTTAAAAAAAAAAAACAATTCAAAACCTTAAGAAAACTATAAAACTATATGGAAAAATAAATTACTTCCACTATACGAGTAGACTAATACAACCTTGTGAAGACTATATGCTCGAGGACTTAACTAGTAGGAGGTTTGGGAAGAAAACTTAACTTACTCAATTAACTTTGGAGTTTGAATCAAAATGTCACCTTCATTGCTGCCATCAATATAAATTGGGAATCTATAAACACTTGTTCTGTACTTCGCTGTAATATTAGGATTTACTATACTAATCAATATTGTTTTACGTTGATATTCTTTTTATTATTATTACGAACCCTAAAATGTTGATATATTGTGGTTTTTTATCATAGAAATTTGGTTAGGTAATTTTTGTCAAATTTCTAATTTTAAATTGATACAATTTATTTTTTTAATATAAAAATGGATTCATTATTCTCCAATATTTATTACGATAATATTGTGTAATGTTAATAATTGATGTATGTAATTTTATCAATTTTAAATGATTCTTGCAAGATTTTAAGTTAAAATTGTTGGTTTCTGTTTCCATTATTTCTAAAAATATAAAAAATGCAAATTCTTAAAATGTTTAAATTATGAATATCATTTATCTAATAATAATATATGTTTAAATTAATTTGTTCAAATTACTAGTTTAATTGATTATTGTCAATATTGTTGTGCATTTAATTAATTCAATATTAATATTTTTTTTTTCATCTTCATAAATAAAACACACTAATCTAAACACATAAATTTTAATAAAAATACCATCTACTATTATAAAAATACATTAATTTTCAACTTATAAATACCTACCAATTAAAACTAAACATTAAAAATTACAAAGAGATTCTTATCAAAATCATTACACATGTATAATAAATGATTCAGACTAGTCAACAAAAAAATCAATTTAATATAAAACACACTAATCTAAACACATAAATTTTAATAAAAATACCATCCACTATTGTAAAAATACATTAATTTCCAACTTATAAATACCTACCAAATAAAACTAAACATTAAAAATTACAAAGAGATTCTTATCAAAATCATTACACATGTATAATAAATGATTCAGACTAGTCAACAAAAAAATCAATTTAATATAAAACACACTAATCTAAACACATAAATTTTAATAAAAATACCATCCACTATTGTAAAAATACATTAATTTCCAACTTATAAATACCTACCCAATAAAACTGAACATCAAATATTACAAAAAAATTGTTATCAAAATCATTACACTTGTATAATATATTATTCAAACTAGTCAACAAACAATCAATTTAATATTTAATATAATAGTAAACAAAAATGTTTTAAATTATCTTTCAAAAATACATTAATTTCCAACTTATAAATACCTATCGAATAAAACTAAACATTAAATATTACAAAGACATTGTTATCAAAATCATTACACTTGTATAATATACTATTCAGACTAGTCAACAAACTATCAATTTCAATTTCATATTTAATATGATAGTAAACAAAAATGTTTTAAATCATCTTTCATACACATTGTAGTATAAGTGTGTTTTACAAGATAAATTTTAATTTAATATGATATCACACAAAGATGTTTTAAATTATCTTTCATACTCATTGTAGTATAAAGTGTGTTTTACAAAATAACTAAGTTTTCTCTAACTCCTACTTATAAATACCCACAATTAGAAAGATATTCATATCAAAATAATTAATGATTAAGATTAGTAAACACATAATCAATTTAATATGATAGCACAAATATGTTTTAAATTAACTTTCATACATAGTGTAATATAAAATGTATTTTAAAATATAATAAGATTTGTCTCTAATACTTAGAAGTCAAACATAATTTTAAAATAACATATAAAATGTTATGTAGTATTACATAAAATTTTCTTATTATAACCACTCCTCGACATAACAAACAATAAATTTCCATATAATAACAAACAATAAATTTCCCTATAATAATCATTAGTCAACGTAATAAACAATAAATTTTTAAATAATGGCATATAACTATCTATCAATTATCATAATAAACAATAAATTTTTAAATAGCAAATTGATGTTGCATATAATAAAATTAAGGATAAGGATGTTCAATTATCATAACAAACAATAAATTTTTAAATAACAAATTGATGTTGCATATAACAAAATTACTGGTGATTATTTTCTATTAAAAATTAAGAATCCTAAAAATGTTAATCCAAATATATATAATAATATAAATTTAAGAATCCTAAAATGCTTAACCTAAATATATCATAATATAAATTTAAAATTATAATTGTCAATAATTCTTATATTTGTTGAATTAGAAAATAAAACATAGCTATAAGTTTGAATTTTTTTTTCTTTTCAAGATTAAAATTATAATCTTTTACAATTATGAGCTGAGTTGTAATTTTACAATTATGAGTTGTAGTATAGTCAATAAAAAGTCTTAAAATCAATCTTTAAATTTAAAAGTGGTACTACTAATAACAGTTCTTTCTTCTTTTTTGGGTGTTAAAATTATAACTAGTTTGAAACTATAGAATTCTTTACAACTAGTTTGAAACCATAGAACAACTAAAATCTTAAAATCTATCTTTGAATTGAAATGTGGTATTACATGTAAAACTCTTTTGTTTTTTTTCAAGGATTCAAATTACAAAATGTTTGAAACCACAATCTTAATAACTTATATCATTGCAACTAAAATCCTTGAATCAACTCTTGAATGAAAAAGAGATATCAAGCATCATTTTTTATTTATAACTTAAATATCCAACATTTTTTGAAACCATTGCCAAAAAAAACTATCATTGTTGTAATACAAAATGTCTTACCCACCACTACTCCACCATCACTATCCCTTTAACATAATTAAAAATAAATAAATAAAAACAACATAATTAAAAAAAACAAATTAAAAACAATGTTTTAAAACCATCACTATCCCTTTAACATAATTAAAAATAAATAAATAAAAACAACATAATTAAAAAAAACAAATTAAAAACAATGTTTTAAAAATATTTAAAATATGTTTAGAAAAAAATTGAAATGAATTTAAAAACCAACCAACAAACAAACGAGAAATTAAAAATTAAAANATAAAACTTATTAAAAATATATATAAGAAAAAAAAATTAAATAGTTATATGTATATATAACTTTAAAATGATTTTTAAAAATACTGGATGGGGTGCCACGTTGCAACAGGAGGCCAAATAGCTTGCCCCAGACCCAAGCCATTAATGTGGGAGGCCATTATTGCCCGACAAGAAGAGGAGGACAACTCCCTCGTGTGAGAAGAATGGCGGCCACAAGGTGTAATGGCAGTGAGAAGCTTGGTACAGAGATCATGTTTGGCCTCAACATTATCCTCCCACTGAGACGAGGGTGGCTCCATCTCACCTTTGCGCTCCATCTCACCTTTTCTGACCCCACCATGCCAAGGGAAAGAGGTAGGCCGCGGCATGGCCCTGCCTGGTATAGTTTTTTTGCTAGACATCAGAGGGTGAAGATATTGGAGGAAGTCATGTCCATTTCCCAAACTCAGCGATGGGAGAAGCCCAGAACGTCGCCAATGGCATACGTTGAGGAGGAGATTCTAGAGGAACCTATCCAAGTTCCTCTAGAATCCCTTCTCTTCACAGTGTCGGATAATTGGCAACCCCCCAGCCATATACCAGCAAGCACAAGTTCTTCAACCATTGTCCAACAAGCACAAGAAGCCATGGAAGAGGCCATCTTCATAATTGAGGAGGCATTCCCAAAGGAATTTCTCCATTTGGACCCTGCAGACACAATTCAGACCAAGGACTCTGCTGGGGAGGAGCTCAAGGTGGTGGAGGCTATGGAAGTGGATCAGGGGGACTCAGGCAAGGAAACGACGATCTTAGAAATAGAGGTGGAGGGCGGCTTAGTCTTGGTGCCTCCACCACTCTCGACACTCCCGAATATCTGCTAGGTACCACCACCCTTCTTCCATCCGAAGAAGATCGTGTTAGTCTTTGAGCTACGAATCCATATGGCTGACTAGATACATTGGGACACCCTCATGCACAAGCGAATTGACATGCTTTACGAAGCCTACTCGAATTCACCAACAACCTAGCGTTGTCCGACCTGCGCGAGGCCTTTCGTGCTCCAGCCTAGGGATGACCCCCTCAGTGATGATCCGAGTGACACGCCTTCAGGTGAAAATGTGTAATCTCCTTGCTTTGGCTACCATGAGAATTCTTATCTCATCTCCTTACACTGCTACCGTGCAATTTTATAGTTATGTCTCTTGTTTTCAGTTGAT
>SNQJ01S0003988.1:58011-83040 GCA_010110895.2 Picea sitchensis | reverse complement strand
ATAAGGTTAATTGCAAATTGAAATTATTAAAAATATTAGAAAAAATAAAAAAGTTAATATAAAAAATACACATTAAAATGAGTTAAAAAAACAATTTGAATTATGAGAATCACCCTCCCCTTTTTATAAGTTTTAAAAAATAAGGTTAATTGTAAATTGAAATTATTAAAGATATTAAAAAAAATAAAAAAGTTAATATAAAAAATACACATTAAAATGAGTTAAAAAAACAATTTGAATTATGAGAATCACCCTCCCCTTTTTATAAGTTTTCTGATTATATAAAAGGATTATAAGAAAGTGATGGAAATTTTCAGAATCGTTTCGCAACCCACTCTTCTCCCATTTTATGTAATTCTTTCCAATTTATCAATAAGTTAAGGGGAGATGTGGGAAATAGGAAGAGGGTTTCACAACCCACTCTTCTTCCATTTTTAGTAATTTTTTTTAACTTATCAATAAGTTAAGGGAGATGTGAGAAATATGAAGAGGGCATGAAAGATCGAAACAACAATTTTATGAGGATATGAATTTTTTTACACTTTTATAGAAGTAGTACTCTTTTTTAAAAAAATTTAGAAGATTTTCTTTGATCTTTTCGAAAAAATTTATATAGAAATGGGAGAGTTCTATATAGAAAACTCCAAAATATTTATCACTCAATTAAGATAAAAATGACAAATATACACCAAAAGTTCTTGAGAAAAGGACCGTGAACCTTCACTCATAAAATGTAAAATTGACAAAAATGATATATACAAATTATATATTATAAAAAATGGAAAACACATATCACATTCATCAAATATATTTGATCACATTTTTAAGAAGAAAACAAATCATCCTTATATCAAAAAACCTTAAAAGAGTTCTTCATTAGAATCAAAGAACATATATTTGATCACATTTATAGGAATAAAACAAATGTAGATTCAATATTCTCATTTATATTGGCGTATTCAACAAGCCAATTATCAATGCCATCTTTAGTATATTCAATCATACTATTGAACTTCTTTCTTGATAATTTCTTTAATTTTTCCACGCTTTCTTCGAACTATTGTCTTGTTTGAAGCATTGAGTTTGAGATTATCTTTGGATATTATACCTCAATGGTGTTTCCCACAAGATCTAATCTAGTCAATTTAGAATAATCTTCAATATTTTTGGATGTTAAGTCATTGAGTTCATTTGATAATTCCCTTAATACATTAATTCTTTGAATCGAACATGCCTTTAGTTTCTTTATATGAGCTTGAGAAGGTAAGTCTTATTGTTTTCTTTCATATTCATTCATTACTAATACCTTCATAATGAATGTGGCAAGTTCATCATGTTAGTGTCCTATAAATAGTTTGTTAGATTTTGAATAAGTTTATGGGATAAAGTCATGTCAAGGGTTAAATAAGAACATTGTATGATTTTTTCTTAAATCATGAGTCATAGGTTTGTTTGTCATGGGAAGGGTTTTCTTTTCTTAACCATGTAACTTATGGTTTTTTGTGCCAAGATGTGGGTTTTCATGTCCCTAAAGGGTCATTATGAAGTATTATGATGTTGTTTCAAGATAGTCAGAGTCAATCTTGTCAAAAGCTCTAACGATTTCATGAAATCAAATCTATCAAGGACACATGGCATCATCAAGAACACCATTACGCAGTGAAAATTGTTGCATAATGCCATAATGTTGCGTCTGGAGGTACGACAAGGTACAATGGCAATGATTCATGATTTAATTGAAGTTATATTTCAAATTTATCCTCCCTCCACATGAGGAAAGCATCAAGAAATTGTTTCTCTTCATCCACAATTTCAAAACCTCTAATCCAGATTTAGGAGCGGAATGAACTGATTAACAGAATGAATACAATAAACACAGAGATATGAAAAATAACATAAATATCCATTGAACAATATCTTCTATTAAATAATGAAATAGGACGAAACTGTAAAATTATAGAACTGAAACACTTGCTCAAATGGTAGTATCTATCTTTGAGAAGAGATGTGGCTGATACATGCAGCCTTTTGAGAAGAATGGATTACAATGATGTTCCAGAGGCCTTTTTGATATTACTCATGAATCCAAAAACCCTAGACATCCAAAAACCTAACCCTAGAAGGTGAAACGCCAAAAGTCATGTGGGCCCTATGGGTAAGTTGGTGTAATTTGGTACCTCAACTTCCCAGGGTCATAACTTTTGCATACGACTTCCGTTTTAGGCACGTGATAGCCCACTGGAAAGGTATTTTAGAGAGATACACATTTCATCGTCAAAATATGACTCTGTTTATAGTTTGTCTATGGCAAGAAAAAAAAACAACTTTTAGGGCCCCAAAACAGCCTTGGAAGTAGAACAAGATGTGTTGACATGAAAACATACAAAATAAGCCAGTTGGATTAGGAGAGAGGCCACCCGTATCCACCTGGAGGATGTGTGGGGATTCAGACATCCCCATAATTGTATAACAAACAATTACAAAGAAGCATAGAAGAATGTGTTGAACAAAAAATGGACACGAGGAGTCAATTGGAATAGGTGGGTGGCCACCAATATCGACCTCAATAAATCCTCTCCCCTTAGGAAGAAATGGTCTCCATTGCATTGAGTTCCCCCATATGGTGAGGAAAATTCTATTGGATTTGGCCCCAAGTGAGCCACTTTCCTTGGTGTAAGATTTTCCCTACCTTGACAACCCAATAAAACTGGATCTGTTGCTGGCGAGTTCCCTTGACTTGTGTTTCCACTATCTGGTCAGTGGATGCTTGTTCCATGCAGTCAGGGTTGAGCTCTATTGGTGTCAATTGTTCAAAGATCTCGAAGGTGTCCAATAACAGTGGAAAATATGGCTGAAGGAGGTCCACATTGAATATTATATGCAAACCAAGGAAGCGTGGAGTGTTGATCTCAAAAGCATTTCTACCCACAACCTTGGTGATAGTGTAAGGCCCATAATGAAGTGGGTGAAGCTTCCGATGGGGCTCAGTGAGATGCTCCTTCTGCAAATCTAACCATACTTTGTGGCCAACTTGGAATTGGTGTGGTACCTTATGTTGATCATGGCGCTTCTTGTACTTAGCATTGGATTTCTGCAAAATCTCCTGGACCAGTTGGTGGATGTGCTGAATCCTCTCAATGAATCTAGTGGCTTTGTCAACCGCATATTGATGAGGGGAAGAGTCTATCTATGTGGTGGAAAGAGGAAGTGAAACATCAATGGGTCCCAAGGGTTGGAATCCAATACCCACCTAAAATGGGCTATGGTCAGTGGAACTATGGAGATCCCTGTTGTAACTTTGTTGGACATATGGGAGACTCTTGTCCCATGTACATGGAACATTATAATTGTACATGTGTAGGATGTGCACAATCATCTGATTGACGAACTCTATTTCACCATTGGTTTGGGGGTGGAAAGAAGTGGAACTTGTGAGCTTGGTGTCCAACAGAGACCAGAGACTCAACCAAAAGGTGTTGAGGAACCAGTTGTCTCGGTTGGAGATGATGATATGTGGTATCCCAAAGTGGAACCACACTCATTTGAAGAAGATCTTGGTAGTATCTGTCACTGTGACATTCTTCTTACAGTTTGTGAGGATGTCCATCTTTGAAAACTGATCAACGACCACAAACACGTAGTCATTTCCTTGCTTGGTGGATGACAAGCCCGACATGTAATCCATTGAAATGGATTCCGAAGGATTCTCAGGATTAGGAAGACGGGTGTAGAAGCCTTTATTCTTTATGGATGGCTTGGAAATGAAACAAGAAATGCACGATATGATATACGTGTTGATGTCCTGTCGAAGTTTTGGCCAATAAAAATGTTTCTGAAGAATGACCACAGTTTTCTCTATGCCAAAATGTCCTGCCACCCTATTGTAGTGGGATTCCCAAATCAGCTTTGCATGCTCACTTGTAGTAACATGGATATGGACCAGGTGGCATAAGAGCTCATTTCGAATGTGAAAATCAATGATAGTTGTGCTTGTACTCAAGAGATGATATGTGGTGGTGAAGTTCGTATCTTGTTGATAAAGTTGGGGACACTCAAATGATTCATGTTAATAGGAATGGAGCACAGTGGTGAGTGCATCCATAAGAGGCCAACTGAGGAAGTGAGCGACACGAATGGAGATACTTGTCTTATACTTGATGTTGAGATCGAACTCTTGCAGGTAGGTGGACCATTTCTGATGGAGTTCATTCTGCAATTTCCCCTGTGTATGAATGAACTGTAGTGGCTTGAGATCAATGTGTATGGTTGTCTCTTTCCACAGAATGTAATGTTTCCATTGACGAAAGGATTGTACAATGGAAAACATTTCCTTGTCATAGGTGGGGTATTTCTAGACAATATCAGAGAGTGTCTCACTATGGTATGCCACCAAATGACTGTGTTGAGTGAGAACTGCTCCCACAACATAGTCAGATGCATCAGTCTCAATCTTGAATGGTTTTTGTAGATCAAGAAAGGAGAGTGATGGAGTTGAGCACAAGCGATGTTGTAGATCATCGAATGCTCATTTTTTCTCCTTCCCCGACATGAACTTGGCCTTAACACCACCCTTGGTCACCTAGATAAAGGCCCATGCAATATGGTATAATCCCAACATGAATCGTCAGTAGAAGTTGGCTAGTCCCAAAAAGATCTGAAGCTCGGTGAGTGTGGTTCGGGCTGGCCAGTCATAGATGACTTGGATCTTAGTTGGATTAAAATTTACCTCATTCTCATCAATAATGTAGCCCAAGTATTGGACCATGTTCATGCCAAAATAACATTTTTCCAAGTTGGCATAAATCTTGTGCTTCCGTAGAGTGCCCAAAACCTGCTTAATATGCCACATGTGTTCCTGCCATGTTTTTCTGAATATGAGGATGTCATCCAAATTTACTATCACAAAGGAGTTGGTGAAGGGTCTCAATACATCATCCATCAACCTCATGAAAATGGCTGGTGCATTTGTTAAGACAAAGGGCATGACTAGCCATTCGTAGAGACCTTCTTTAGAATTGAAGGCTATATTCCATATATCATTTGATTCGATGGGAAAATGGTGGTAGCCAGACTTTAGGTCAATATTCCTGAATAAATTTTCCCCTTGAGTTGGTCAAGAAGGTCATCAATCCTGGGAATGGGGTAGCAGTTCCTAATTGTGATTTTGTTTAAGGCTCTGAAATCAATGCGAAGTTGCCAAGTCCTATCCTTCTTCTACACCAATACAATCAAGATACAACAAGGGAAAGAGTTGGGTCTGATGTGCCCCTTTTGAAGAAGCTCTTAGATCTGACACTTGATTTTGTCATTCTCGATCAACGAGTGTTGATAGACTGGTCCATTAGGTAGAGATGCGTTGGGGGTCAGATCAATTGGATGCTTGACTTGGAAGTGTGTCGGTACCCCTATAGGTGAGGCAAATATGAATTTGTATTCTTCCACGAACCCGTCCACTTGATTTTTCTGCAAAGAGAGGCGTTTTGTAGAGGCCACAGATGTAGCAACGACCTTATTCTTACTGTGAGCATGGATCACAAAGAAGATGAAATTCTCAGTCTGTGAAATGACCTTACTTCATTTCTTAGCAAATATTAAAGAAATAGTAGTGGGCGGAACTACCTATAGGATCCTATACAATTGTCTACCCAAAGTAATAATAAGACTGTGGGATCTAGATTTATACACAACATGTCGCTTTCACAAATATGGTTGTCCTAAAAGAAAATTACAAACTTCAAGGGGATAAATATCACACAGTACCTCATCTTCGAAAGGATTTATTCCATAGGGCAGATGAAATTGTTGGTTGAAACGAATATCTCTTCCTTGGCGAACCCAACTGATGGTGTACGACTGCAGGTGCAGTGTCGTTGGAAGGTCTAGTTGCTTGGATACCTCTGTTGAAATCAGGTTCTTCTAACTATCGTTTTCAAAAAAAACATGAATCATATCCCCCTTGACCCACATATGTGAGTGAAAGAGGTGTTCCCCTTCCTCTGGTTCTTTTGGTTCTCTTAGCCGGACTTTGGTAGTAGTGATAGTGGCACTAGTTTCATCATCAATAATTCGATTCCCTCCTTCAGGGTTTGACTCAAAATTAGAATCAACCTCTGACCTAGAATCCTTCAGCTTGGAAACGAGGGACTACTTGGAGCAACATTCTTCGATGTTCTGCCAAGGAAGTTTATGGTACTCACACCATTTTCCCATGTCCTTCTTCGTCTTCTCATTGCCCTTCTTGTGTTGTGGCTTGGAATGGTTGTCTTGAGGGTGGCCATCTCGAATTGGTCCCTTTATTTGTGGTTTGGGGTTGCCTTTACTATGCTTCATCTCTGAGGGGTTTGCAGAACCAAACTTTGACCATTCCTTCTTAAATTTCTTCTTGATCTTGACAATGTATCTATAATTCGTTCCCAATGAGGCGATGTCCAGGAAATACATTTTTTTTTTAATGTATCTATGAAAACAACCGTAGTATTTGAGCACCATATGATTCTTAGAGTCTTTGATACCCAATTTTTTGCATAGGGTATGGAAAATATTGGTGAAATCTGGTACTTTCTGGTCCCTTTCTTGAAGTAGGGTGGTCCATCTGGTGTATTGGTCCTCGTAGATTCAAACAAGGTAGTATCATTCTTTAATGGCATCCCATAAGGAATCCAATGTAGGGGTCACCACAAACATTGTAGATTCCTCCATAGCCCCTTTCTAAGAGTAAGTATCCCACCAGTATTTAACATGGGGAACGACCTTGAGGAGTGCAAAAGTGATCATTTACCTATCGGAAAAATTGTGGATCGAAAAATATCCTTCGAATAGATTCAACCATTTATCTCCAACATCCACATCTATCAATCCTTTAAATAATGGAATATCAAAATTCATATGTGCCTTGAAGGGGGTTGCATGGCCACTTGATGAATATGCTTCTCCTATGGGTAGTCATCGAAGGATCTACATGAAGTTGTCCATCATTTCATTCCTTTTTCGTGCGAGGGATTCCTCAAGAAACATTTTAATGTGATCTCCTGCTCCATCATCTTTATTTTTGTCCCCCATGGGTTGTTGTCACGCTCGGCACGACCTATATTGTAATGGCTCGATTGGTTCAAATCCCAACTTCTTGTACCTAGATCTTTTTGGGGACTTGCACAAAGAAAAATAATTGAAGAGAAGGTCGCTCTGATACCACTGATCCAGATTTAGGAGCAAAACGAATTGATTAATAGACTGAATACAACAAACACACATATATGAAGAATAACACAAATATCCAGTGAACAATATCTTCTATTAAATAATGAAATAGGATGAAACTGTAAAACTACAAAACTGAAACACTTGCTCGAATGGTGGTAGCTATATCTGAGAAGATATGTGGATGTTATGTGCATCTGTCTAAGTAGAATGGATTACAATGAGGCTCCACAGGCCTTTTTGATATTATTCATGAATGCCAAAACCCTAGACATAAAAAAACCTAACCTTAGAAGGTGAAAAGCCAAAAGTCATGTGGGCCCTATGGGTAAGTTGGTGTAATTTGGTACCTCAACTTCTGAGGGTCGTAACTTTTTCATATGACCTCCGTTTTAGGGGCGTGATAGGCCATTGGAAATTTCTTTCAAAGAGATACACATTTCGCTGTCAAAATCTGACTGTGTCTACAATTTGACTATGGCGAGAAAAAAAAACAACGTTTAGTGACCCAAAACATCCCTAGAAGTACAACAAGATGTGATGACATGAAAACATACAAAATAAGCCATTTGGATTAGTCGTTGGGTCACCCATATCCAGCTGGAGGATGTGTGGGGCTTTAGAAATCCCAGAAGTGTAGAACCCGCAATTACAAAGTAGTACAAAATAATGTGTTGAACAAAAACCAAACGCGAGGAGTTAGCTAGAATAGGTGGGTGTCCACCAATATCCACCTCGATCAACCTCCTAACCAAGCTTGTTGAGAAAAGGTCACAGAGGTCATTGTTGTTCGTTGTTACGTAGAGGTCACTATTATTCATTTCTACGCAAAGGTCATAGAGGTCATTGTTGTTCATTGATGTGCAAACGCCGTTGTTGTTTATTGCTGCACATAAGACGCTACTCTCATTTTCTACACACAAGTCCTTGTTCTTGTTGTTGTTGCACACAGTGCAAAGGTTATTGTTTTCAATTTTTTCACATAGGTTTTTTCTCTCGTTTTCTGCACATAGGATCTAGAGTATCAAATTTTGAAGTGTTAACTTGATACAACAAGTTGAAAATTACAATCTATTGCTGCTCAACTGTTCTAATTATCGTTGCACACAGTTATAGTTCACACATGGTTGATATATACTAGCATCATGATAACTCCAGAATGTAAAATAAAGAATGTAAGAGGTGGTGATATCGTGAGGTTTGAGCTAGAAGGTTTAAATTTGGTAAATGAAGACCCAACAATCCAAGAATCCTTTGAACAAGTGGGTTGCATCAGACTCTGTGAAAAACTTCAGGGGTACAAATGTTACACATCAAATTTCCACACCTAGATACCTCTCCCTAATTGTCACAAGTGTCAAAAAAGTGTCATATGCACCTTTATAAGTGTCGCATACACCTCGACACCATGAAATAACATATGTCACAATCCCTAGTCAATGTGGAGGAGAAATATATTATATGAAGGCCAAAATACTATGTGCACATGAATTATTATTAATATTCATGAAAAGGAAATTAATTTAGTGTGAGAATCCACCTCACATTTGGTTTCCTATTTTTTAGGGGAGGTTGATGATCTCATGGATGGTTGAAATATTTCCTCCTTAAAATCCTTGAGAGATAATTCCTCCCTAAAATCCTTAAGAGATATTTTCTCCCTACATATCTTGGAGATACCATTTTAGTGGAGCTGATGAGTGATCCTCTCCATGGTGGTTAAGTCTCCAAATCCTATATAAAGAGGGATTTTCTATGGAGAAGAGGAGGAATATTAGAGGTATGAAGCTTATGATCTTGGGAGGAAGCTTTGGATATCAAACTTCGGATCTTGGGATCATCGTGTAAGGGATGGATGAAGAGAACTTGGAGATGCTATTGCAAATGCATCTACATATTGTAAGTGTCATTTTAATGTTCTCATTAATATATGATTTGCCTATTTCCTTCTAGTTTATGTATATTTACATATTCTTGTCTACTATAGATGTATTTTTTTAATCTAGTATGCTATAGTAGGAGTTTTCATTGTGTCTCTCTAATGTCTATGGTTTGCAGGTATCAAATTGTGCGAACAAGTTTGGATATCAAGGTCAAATTAGAGCATCGAGCAAAAACACCGGAAATTGGTGCATCACACCATTTCTCCCTCTCTCTATTTTCATATAGTTAATCAAATATCAAAGGGATGTTAGTGTCCATTTGTATCTTTCTGTCTTAGTATTAGGGGTCTAGAACTTGAGGGAAGATTTACCTATCCATAGAGGGATTTTTTTGTATTCGAAATTGGTGGCTCCACTGGGGAAGGAAATTTACTTGTATTTTCTTGGATCGTATCTACCTTTTTTCCACTTTTATATAATTTTTATTGTTTGTTCTAGATCTATTTCCTTTCTCCCCTCTTCATTGACAATTTCACAAAATTATGGGAATTCTGGGTGAATTTTTCTATGTTTTAAGCCTTTGTTCTGAGTTTCTGGGAAGGGTAGTGCTCCACTAGAGTGTATATCAGAGCATTTATTTGTAATAAACTCTCCTCTACAGTGTATATTAGAGTTCTACAATGCTATGTACCCTTGAAAACATGAGCATTGATCTCCTTTTTTGGTGATTTCTGCCCTTTTTTGCTCAAATTTTTCTCATCCCTTTGTTGGAGGTATTTTTCCCAGAGTATGTACTTTGTCTTGTGGCTTTGTTTGGGTTGAATTTTTGGAACTTATCACTTCTTTTTTTGTCTTGTTTGAAATTTGAACCTTTTCCAAATTGCAATATTGATTCACCTTGTTTTTCTTGGTTTGGTTTGAATCTTGCAAAGTTTCAGGTTATCTGACTGATTGAAAAGGTCTACAAAGGTTTGTTGGTCTTAAGTTACTTTTCAAATATTTCATTTTTCAATTATTTGAGACTTAATGCTTACCACAACCTAGCTTGGATTGCTATGTCTTATTTCTCGTTTTGTCAAGACAATGAAGTGATCTCTCTTTCTCCTTATTAGTTTTTTTATTCTTCTTTGAACATTCTTGCATTCCTTGAATGCTTGTCGATTGTTGAGTCCTTGATTGAGTGAGTTATCTTCATTTAGTTCTCATTATCCTATGAGTGCATGATTTTTTGAAATCCCTTTTGCTTCGTTTCTTTTGTGTTTCCATTCGACCCTTTAATTTTGATTGAAAGTAAAGGAGTGTTAAAGGATTTGCATTTGTTGTCTTTATGTATTAGAATAAAAAAAAAAAAAGATAATTGCATTCTTTTATGTTGGGTAGTCTAGATAACTAGGTTGCATTTAGAAAATTGCATTTGGGAATTAAGTGTTTTTGTTGAATAAAATTGAACCTCTTCTCCATCCCGTATGTAGGATTTATTGAAGAAAAATATTTGCATCTCATTTTTATGTATTCTTTTGGATTCAAGTCTAAAACATCATAAGTTTCACTTTCACACCTTTCAGTAAACAACAACCCTAAAATGAGGCTCTTATAAAATTGATCAGACACTTTTATATCATCTGGTAGCGAGCCTACATTAGCTTCAAGTGTAGGGATTTGGAATAGGTTGTGAGGATAACTTTCCAAATCCATCAAGAAAACATAGAATCTTGTTCTAGGGAGAGGTAAATCCAATTGTTTGTATAAGCATAGTCTGGATCCCCCTCTCACACATGGGTTAAACATGAGGTTGCGTGAAAGAGAGAAGAGAGTTTTTCCCTTCTGAAGATTAACCCATGTAGAAGAATGATTGTATATTGGGGGTTCTTCCTGAGAAACGAATGGTTTCATTTGGTCTTGGAGCTTCATGAATCCTAGATCCGTTCAGGGTTATCAATAGTATTCTGGTCCACTTTTCTTTAGTTCTCTTGAAGAATTTCAGACTTTTTATCCTGCCCATACGTTCCTTCCCGATTGTCGACTGTATCTGCACGGAGGCTGACTGGGAGTTGGTAACCTTAGTGGCCTATATCTATAGGTTTGATACACAAGATGACGATGAAGGGGATTCTTCGTTGTACCTGGTTCATAAATTGGTCAAACTCACTACGGCTCCTTGGAGGGTACACCCACGGGTAAAACCATGTGGGAACTTGCACCAAGGCGTAAGTCCATTAAGAAGGTCACCAATGTAAATGATACACCTAATCTATCCCAGCCCCTTCCTATATTGATCTTACAATGTTGGTTTTCATCACCAACTAGTGGTTTCCTTTTGGGAAGGTTTGTTTGATTTTTTTCTTCTCATATTTGTAGCGTGTGTTGTTTGTTTTCCTTAGTGTAATTTAGGTCAAGTCAGTGTCAATGGCGTCAACTCCTAGTAGTACCAATGGAGGAACCCCTTTTCCTGGGGAACCTTTTTCCTTTCCTTATTTTGGAAACATTGGTCCTCCATGCATTTCCACACTGAGTCTTGCGAGACTCACAATCGGATTATCGGTTTGGTTGTTCCCCACTCCAATGATCTCAAATCTTCCCAGTGCTTCGGATGAACCTAATTCATCATATGTAAGTGAACCACCCACACATAAACCTCATCTTACTTCTTACATGCCTTTCAAAATCACCTTCCAGTTTTGTGATAGGAATATTTCTAACACTGTTAGCATATTATCCACGAATGCTTAGAAATATTATGTTTCCCTGTAGCTTGCGCCCATGACTCAGAATCTGTTGACCTTTAACAGATGAGTTAATCAACCTTTAGGGATTTTTCCTTAGTTTTCAATTACCTTGGGAGGAAAAATGTTCTACGTCAATGTGATGGTAGTTCACAACCCCTTGGACTCTAATCTTCTCCTTGGGTGAGACTATGTCTACATTATGAGAAATTTAGTGTCCACTCTCTTTAGAATGATGTGCTTCCCTCAGAATAGAAACATAGTAACGATCAACCAGATTCCATTCATTGACCCTCATCTGATGGTCAACTATCCACCTTCTCTAAACGGTCCAAACATGACAACGATGTCCTCCCCACCACGAGTCAATTATGTAACAACCTTCCCCATGCGTTCAACCCTACACGAGAGGGAATCTCTCACTTATCATGAATTAGATGAGGTAGTCGACTTTTTCATCTCCTCGATAGGGATATTGGAGCCATATATCCCTACCCTTATCAAGGTCGTCGACATGTATTCCTTCCAGAGTGATTTTCTTCCATCTAGCGAAGATGTCTTGGAAACCATGGTTGACATTTGTTCCTTGACATGTATTCCTTCCATAGTATTATCCTCTTGGAATCCTTGATTAAGGATAAGCTAAGAGCATAGTTTTTCTCTCTATAGCAAGCTCATTAAGAAATGAAACATAAATGCGGGATTTGAACCCGGAGCCATGAGCATAGATTTTCTTCTCTATGGCAAGCTCGTTAAAAAATGAAACAAAATCTATGAGCATATTCTTGCTTCTCTGTGGAAATATTGTTAAAAAATGAAACAGAGGTCTTGAGCATAGTTCTTTTCCTGTGTCAAGCTTGTTAAAAAATGAAACAAACACCTCTCCTAACAATTCGAGTCCTTCTCTAGATCTCGTAGATATCAAGTCGAGTCTAGATAGATCTTGTAGATGTCCAGTTGAGTCTTTCATTAGGTCTCATTTTTTAACCTTCATTTCATCCACCTTATCCTTTTTCTCCATCTAGTACAAAAATTGTTGACAACCTAAAAGTCGATGAATGAAATGAATATTTGGGGGGCATGTTTCTAGCCTTTGATTATCATTCTGGAGTTAAGTCGCTAGCTTTTCAAGCTGGGGGTAGAGTACCAACCATCCATGGGTATCCCTACCTTTGGAAATTACGTTGGGAATTTACAAGCATAAGTTTAATTTTGTTTCAAGCTTGTGTAAAAATGAAATCAATATTGAGCTTAGTCTTTGTTCTTTCTCGTGCTCGTAATTACATGAGAATGTAACAAAGTATACTTTTATCACTTTTTCGGACTCGTAACATTTATACGAAGAAGGAACCCCCTGGAGTCTCCTTTAATCTCTTTTCAAACTCTCTAAACATGGAAATATTGTCGACGGATATTGCTTCCTTTAACACTCGTTAAAATGTTTGAAAGGGCATCTTTTGAGTGGTAGTTTATCACTTTTCCATCCTTGCGAGACTAAAAGTATGAAAAAGGAAAACCCTGGAGTCACCTTTAATTTATTTTCAGACTCTCTAAACATGAAAATCCATCAAGTTTTCATGTTTAGATATTCTGAAAATAACTTAAAGGCGACTCCAGGGTTATCCTTTTTCATACTTTTAGTCTCGCGAGGCCAAAAAAGTGATAAACTACATGCGGACACGTGAATATCCTCTTGGATTCTAGACCCCTACGACCAAGACAGAAAGATGCAAATGGACACTAACATCCATTTAAATAAAGTCAATATAATCGAAAGGAAGAGAGGAAGAAATTATGATGTACCTTTTTTTGAAGCTTGTCCCTGCTTAATCCAATCTGAACTTGATCTCCAATATCCTTAGCATGACATGATACCTACAATGCAATGTAAAATGAAGAAAACAAAGAATTCCTACTCTCCCAATATTAATTTAAACCAAATTCATTCATAATAGACAATCATATGAAATCATACACAAACTTGAAGGAAATAGGCCAAGAATATATTAATGAGAACATTAAAAGACACCTACAATACGTAGATGCAGTTGTAGCAACATCTCCAACTCCTCCTTGTCTAGCCCTTGCACAATGCTCCCAATATCATAAGTTTGATATCCAAAATCTTCCTCCCAAGATCATAAGTTTGATACCTTTAATCTTCCTTCTCTTCTCCATGGAAATCCCTCATTATATAGGATTTGAAGGCTTAACCACCATTGAGAGGATCACTCATCAGATCCACTAAAGTGGGATCTCCAAGATATTTAGGGAGAAAATATCTCTTAAATATTTTAGGGAGCAAATATATCTCAAGGATTTTAAGGGGGAAATACTTCAACCATCCATGAGATCCTCAAACTCCCCTAAAAAATAGGAAACCAAATGTGAGGTGGATTCTCACACTAAATTAATTTATTTTTCATGAATATTAATAATAATTCATGTGCACATAGTATTTTGACCTTGATATAATATATTTCTCTTCCACATTGAGTAGGGGTTGTGACATATGTTATTTCATGGTGTCGAGGTGTATGTGACACCTAGCAAGGTTCATATGACACTTTTACGACACTTGAGACAATTAGGGCGATGTACCTAGGTGTGGAAATTTGATGTGTAACAACAATAGACATGTGGTGAGGGAGTTTGCAGAAAATTTCCATGGTGCTAAGGCTAAGGTGGGAAACCTCGAGTTGTAGGCTTTTGAAGATAACATTACTGTTGCAACAAAAATCCCTACTCATGGACAATAGTGGTTCAAAGGAATGCAGTTAGATCTGTCTAACTATCATGATTTTCTGAATCCTGAATGTAAAAATACTAAATTGGAGCTACCATACCCACAAAGATTCTATTGGAAAATCATATTGATTTGTTGAGGGTTATCTAGAGGGTTTTTACATGTTAAGGGAGATTTAATACGGTTTACCAATATCGTAGCAGGCTTTTAATGCACTTCACTGGTAAGAAACCTTTGAATATACAATATCACCTTTTCATAAGTTTAGGAAAGATGGATGACAGAGTACAATTAAGGAAAGAGTAAGGAGATTCTAGCCTCTTCCATTTTTCTTTAATCAAACTGTTAGTAGTATAAGAACTGAAAAAGAGAAATCAAGACTGGGAGTCTTTTATAAATTCATCAAGCATATTATTAGATTCCCTAGGCATCCCACAAATCTTGAGAATTACACCCTCATCAATAGAAAGAACTACAATATTAGTCCTTGAGAGTTCTATTAAGAAAAGGGAAAAAGGGACTGAAGAGCCTATAGAAAGTTAGTAGGCTAAAATGAAAGGGAAGAAACTCATATTCTCTCCAAAAGTGACCGAAGCTCCTAGAAAACCACTCACTGGGTCTAAAACAAAGAGAATGCATGTTATACATACATCATAAGAAACTAGTGAGGCTCCAGAAACCTTCATACAACCAACCCTCTCATATGAGAAAAGCACTTCAATTATTGAGTTGCAAGAACAATTGAAGAAGGCTCACTCTGTCATAGCACAGTTGCAACCAGGGATGATTTTAAGGATGGAAATTTATTTTAAAGTGTAGAAACCTTAGTGAATCTTATTAATCCTTCATATGTCAACTATAAATGTTTGGCAATATTTCTATAAAAATATTCAAATTTATAAGGATTTTATATAGTTTTTATAAAATTTTGGCGATTTTCATGGTAAAATTATTTTATCCTATAGAATTTGGGTGAAACATTTTTATAATAGCGAATCTTTTTTTGGGAAAAAACATGAAAAAATAGCCCCTAAAATCATCCCTCGTTACAACATTAAAATAGAGAACTGAAGAAGAAGTCTCTAGAAGAGGCTTTCAGGAAAGATACCTTTGTCATAGGAGAAAGGCCAACAATATCAACTCCAACTGGTTCCAAAACAAGGAGTAAATGGAAAGTAGTAGAACAAAATCAGGAGGTAAAGGAGATTCCTTAGCCTAGTGTGCCTTTGACAAGGTCCTTAATTAGGAAGTTTCAACATCAAGAGGAAATATCAACATAGAATCAACCAGCAGAAAGGAAAGATGATGAAATAAATCTCACTTTCAAGAGGCTGAACAAACAACTCAGAGAAGCACAAGATGTGATAGTTCAACTTAGAGAGAGAGCTTCAGCTAGGAAATTCAAGATAAATTTCATACAACATCTAAGAGATTGTGGGTCTACAATAGACAACTCTACATCAATGGTTAGAAGAACCCTACCATTACATTGAAAGATGAAGATTTTTTATCAACAAAACCTGATTTTGAGGAAGGAGAAAAAGACCCTCAAGCAAAGCATGTAGCAGGTGGAGATTGGAAAGAAAGACAGACTTGATTTGCTAGCTAAAGTAGTAGAGAACTAAACCACTAAAAACTTACTTGACACATTTTTGTCATTTTTCCATTTTGATGTATTTTTGGAAAGGCTCTCATATATAAGCACATTATTCTATCAAGGAGGCATTATTACTAGTCGTGAGATCTTTTTCTACCTATGCTATTTTGTCTTAAAAACAAAGAATTGCAGTTGCGCAGCAACTTTGCTACGCAACTATGACAATCTGATTTTAAAAACAAAAAGAAGAGATTTTACTATCTGTTCTTACTCAAATTCTATCATAAGGATGGTAAGATAGAGAAAAATGAATATGCAATAGCCCTGAAAGTTTTCATCAGTCACAGGAAATTATGGGATCATATTTACAATTTGATATATGATAGGGTTTGATGATTTGGGAAAGAAAGAGAGATTTAAAGAAGTACTAAAGATATATAAGGAACCACATGATACATCATCTTCATATGATTGAAATCACCCTTATACAACGTCAACTATCAGTCAAAGGTCGAAAGTAAACACAAGATGACAAACCACTTGTTGTTGCACAAACTCTATTGCATTTTTCCTGTAGGTGGTGATTGCGCAGTGTACTTGCTGCGCAACAGACACAAAATGACCAGAACACCTCCAAATCATCTTGAATGGTTCGACAAAATTTCCAGCTCATCTCCAACGAACATTAGTAGTGAAAATCATGATTTTAGGTTTCAATTATTGTCATATCAAAGTCGTTGTAGTTTAATTAAATTAGTCCAAGTTGACTCCTTCTTTTTACTAGTTTGTTAAACATCTCATCTTGATTATGTGCAATTGTTAGCACTGTTGTAGGATAATAGTTGGATGTAAATTTGATACTATAGACATTTATATATATATATATTCAGGAAGCCATGAGAACTAATGGGTTGGAAAGTGTGTATGGGAATACTATTGAACATATTATAATCTTTCCCTACTGCTAATGAAAAATTGTTGGATTAGAAGTCCTTGAGTTTTGACCACAAAGATACATGTGGTTGTGATATTTTATGCATGTTTTTCCTCAGTCTTTGTTTTCATGTTTTATATTGATATTATATGGTTTCTTCTCTATGTTGATGTGAAATATATGTATCAGAACTCATCTTTATCAGATGCTCCATTCCATGTAGTTCGAGTTGTACTTCTGCTATAATTTATTTGATATTCATCCTTGTTAGATGTCTTGAAGGATTATTGTTTTCTCTATAACCTGATGTCTACAAAATATCTATTTGACTTAGAATATTACTTTCTATGTTGCCTATGTTCAGTAATTTCTTAAATGTACCAAGTATCCCACAAGATTTTATTGACTTTTGACTTTAGTGACTCCATAGCCTAATGTACTTTCTATCCATATTTCCAACAACCCTATAAGTTCATTTATATTAGAGATCTATCCTTTGAGTTAAACCAAATCAAACCTTTTAGTGATTGATTTGAATAGAGAGAGTCATCTCTTCTTGGAAGGGCTAGCTTCCAACCCAAATTGTGTTTTGAGGTTACTCCTATACCTATTTCCTCCTCAACCAAAGAAATTTTAGAGAGACAACATTTTGGCTTCGTTGTCGAGGACTCGAAGCTGATATTTTCCTTGGGAAAACAACAAAAAATTCTAAAACTTGTTCCTAAGAGTGATGGTGAACTTGATACAACTCTAGCTTATTTTTCACTCTAGCGACTCCAAATTTGAAGATTTGTTGTTTAGGATAAATTTTTTTACAAAATATTGGCTACCCAAAGAAAATACACAAGGCGTCATCCAGATCCAGATCCTCCACAAGCCATTGACAACCCATAAGGAAGTTTTCACAAAATTAACAAAAAAGCAGATCAATAAGGTATTTTTATGGATAGAGTTTTGTCATTGCCTAAAAGTGGATTAGAAAGCATTGATGACCCTGAATTTGATATCAAATTTGAGCATTACTTGTTTATATCCAAGTCAAAATCTGATTTGACTGAAATTTCATTTGATGAAAAGAATTCAAACCTTTATTCATGTTGTTCCTATCCAAGTTGTAGTAATTCCCAGTCATATCATACAGTCAGGTCAAACTCCTCCTAGAGTTATGGAAACAATATTTTCCCCATTAGTTCTCCTTGGTGCACTTCATGATCTACCATAGAACTATGCACAAATAATCAAACAGTTTGATGCAAAAAGGGATGTAACAACCCAACAACATTTAGATAAGTTCATTGATTTCATAGATCTTGAAGAAGTAGATGATGAAGATGTTAATTTGAGGTTATTTGCACAAATGTTTTCAGCAACAATTAGGAAATGGTTTAAATCTCTTCCAGCAAATAACATTCCTAACTTTGAAAATTTTGAAACTCTTTTTCTTGGGAGATGGGGGAGTAAGAAAAACCATTTTCATGTATTGACACAATACAACAATTTAAAGAGACTTCTTGTTGAGACAGTACAAGAGTTTTCTAGCAGATTTATGAAGGTGTATAACTCCATTCCTGATCAAGTAAAGCGTCCCCTATGAGCTTCTCAACTCCATTATGCTAATTCATTTGAGAGTGAGTTTGCCTTGTTACTAAGAGAAAGAGGGACTGCTTATCTGATTGATATTTTCAATGATGCAATCGAAGTGGAAGTGAATTTATCTGGATCAGGGAATATCAAGCTCCAAATAGAAGTTGATAGATAGAAATCTAAATAAGAAACACTACCCTCTACTTCTCAAGGTTCAGATGAAAATTTTGACTTAATGGTAAAAGCTATGGAGAAATTGGTGGAAAAAATTTCATTGGATGATAAACCCCATGAAATTCAAGCCAGAAATCAAAATTTTAGGAGACCTCTAGTTCCTGATATAAAAAAGAGAGAACAAAGGATTCTAGTTGATCAGCGAGTTAGACCTCCTTTCCAAAATAATTATGCTGCAGAATTGTTTGAGGAACCTCCTGAAAGTATTCATTGTTTTGGTCTAGAAGGGTCACATGTTTACTTAAATAAAGAAGAACGTGATATCTTTATTCAATATGAGGAATTAAAGGAGAAAGAGTATTAGAGGAAAGGATATCAAAATGTCATCATGGAATTACAAAAACAATATAACCTCATAAATAAGAAAATTGCAGCAAGTACTACAAAGGATCCTAGAGATGACATGCCCTCTTCCAGTTGTCAAGAAATGGTTTTTCCAAAGAAGGATACATCAAATAAAGGAAAAAAGAAAGAAGATCCTCCTAGAGATGTTTGAGAGGTAAGAAGAGAATAAGTTCTAAAAGAAGTAGAAAAATCTCAATCATCCTTTAATTTTGAAAATGAAATGGAAAAGATTAATATTTATGTACCTTTTAATGAGATGATCACAAATATGGAATAAAAAATTCATATTGTAAAGATTCTTAAAATGGAACAGACCTCAGACACCCTTAATGTACAAGATGACCATCCTTCTATTTTATTTGGCCCCCGGGTTGAGGAAATTGGAAATGATAATGATGTTCCTACTTTCTATGTTAGTCTAAATATCCATAATGTAACTCTTCATAATGCAATGTTAGATTCAGGATCATCTCACAACCTAATGCCAAAGGTGATCATGGAAGAGTTGGGTGTTGAGGAAAATATATGAAATGATCTTACTCAAGCATTTTCAGATATTAATTGGATAAAGCAAGATAGACAGGAATATCACCCTATGTTTATAGCCATAAACAATGTTATCCTAATTCACAAGTGTTTAGGATGGTTTTTTTATAAATAAAAGCTTACCGAAAAAATCATTATTTATATAATTTTTTGAACATATCAGATGTTGAAATAAATATAGAGACGGGAGTAATGATACCAAGTCAATAATCAAAATAGATCAGACATAAAGAAATCCTTTATTTCATTCCAATTCATCAAAGAATCGTTCTCTTTACAAAATTTCCTAAGGAAGTTTTCGACCAAAGTCAAACTTAGATGTCCCAATAAAACATACAAAAGGACTTCTGACAGAAAATAAAAAAAATTGAACTTTAAAGGATGGATCAGCTTGCCATAGATTGTTGCTCACTCAACTCTGCACAATACCCTTTGTTAGTCATGAAATCTAATTCACAAACAGACAAGTCTACACAGACTATCAAATATAGATCAACACCTCTCAAAAACAAGTGTCTGAATGATGTAATTCAACCCTGAATCTTGTTGTGTACAATAAGATCCTGCTATCATAAAAAATAATTAGGCTTATAATGAATTAAGGAATGAATGAAAACTGAACTATCTCAACAAAAATTCAAAGAGAAAACATTAGTATGCTTCTCCTTCTATTCTCATCTTGTTCCTCCCTTTCCTTTTTCCTTTAAGCAAATTATAATTGGTTGAAGTAGTTGAACTACTTATTTAGTTAAGTTAACTAAAACTCAACCAACTTTTTAGTTAAGGGGGAAAGTAATAAATCATAATAAGGGTTTTTAAATAAATAATAACTAGTAGGTGGGACCCCATGTGACTCCCTTTAGCTTTTAACAATCATAACACAACTAGTTAATCAAACAAAACATCCCTCCTTGTGACTCCCATCATCACATTCACATTTGACAATTTATCTCAATGATATTTGAAATTATTTCCAAAAATCTATTACCCATATATCCAAAAAATAGTGTGTTGTCCAAAATTTTAGAAGTCCACTGTTATCATCAAAAAATAAAAAAAAACTTAAAATCCATATTTTCCACTCTGAGAGACAATCTTTCCTTTGTTTCTGTTGTCACCTTTAGATCTCTCTAAATTTGACTTAGGGTGTGTGGAGCCTTTAGGCCTAATATCATTGATCACATCAAAGAAATCATTTCTCATATTCATGCGGGAGGACACCAATTTATTAGAGTCATTGGAGGGTGAGGAAGGGGTAACAATGGTTTTTCCTTTGTCAGGGGCATGGTGGGCCTCGGTTTTCAACCTTTTACTCGGATGTGAAGACTGAAATGGTGAGTGGACAGGGGCAGCTTGGACAATTTTATATATAGGCGGGGGAGAAGATAAAGACAAGTTAGGCCAGCCACGATGTTGGGATATTGTTGGGTGGACAATCTCTTGCCATCTGTCGTTCTCGGGAACTTCAGGCTGTAGTGAGACATGAGGATGCATGGGGATACTAGGGGCCTGTGGGGATTGGAAGGGGGGGATTTCGGTCCTAGGTTGGACCATTCCTTTCCCAATCCAGTGAAAAACCCCAGCTTGAAATAGTTGTTCTAACTCTTGCGAGTCTGCATCAAAGTGTATAGATAATCTTGGCCTTCTAGGGCCCCTGTTCCAATTACCTCTCCCTTGGTTACCTCTACCATGACTACCTCTGCTAAAAACTATCATTCCTGTATGCATAATTTATTATCAAATAGTTTCTTTAACAACCATACATGACAACTCTTTTAAAATATGAAATAAAATTTGCCTCAACAACATATCATACTCATGCAATCCAATCCATACAATTTTTTTTAATAGTTGTTAATGAGCAGTGGGTGAACAAGGGTTCTGGGATATGTGAGGGGTTGTATTGAGAAAAAAAGGTTTTAAATGAGGGGGAAAAGATCATGGTTACTGCTCAAAGACAAAAAACAATCAGATGTAATGTAAACCAAAGAATATGTTACTGTATCCATCCTTGCAATATTAAACTATCATAATACCGAGTTTCCTTTAACTGTAATTAAATTTTAGGAACAAAGAGTGTATAATGAATATGGGAAGTTGAGGGGATTGTAATTAGTGAAAAGTGAAATAATGGTAGGGGAAAAGAGCGGATATTGTTCAAAAAATTAATTAAGTAATCCATAAAACAATTATGCATTCAAAACACTATCCCAACATTAATTAAACAATTATTGTGGCCAATTAAACAATATTGTGTGTTAAAACTTGTCCAGTGTCCACATTTAAATCTTCAACCATTTTAATTAACACAGTGTCATCATACTCAAAATCAATATGACCTTCAAACATCCTATATAAAGAAAAAAAATTTCTCTCATTTCTTCCATTTTGTATTTAAAAAAAAATCCAATGAACATATAGTCATTTGTTTCAACTCTGTTCAGCATCAAAACCTTAGCCACTGTCCATAAATTAATTCCTCAAATCAAACATAGACACAATCTCTTTCAAAATGTGCCTGATTCCATTCCTTTGACCAATTAAACAATTAAATTGCAAGGAAACCATACTATTATAAAAATGTTCCCATATTTTATGGTGCAATAAGATGATTCAATGCATGATATAAATCATACACAATAGACAACCAAGACACACCTATAAATCTCTAAATTGAAATAATCTTGATCAGGCAATTTAAACACACAATAACAGCAACCACCACTTCAACTTATACCATGTTGTAGGAAACAAGAAGACCAACGCTTAATGCAAAGAAGAATTTTTGTGACTGTACATGTCCAATTAAAACATAATCTTGAGTTATCAATGTAATCGTTATAAAAAAAGGAGGCAACAACTGTATGCCCATTTAAAACTTCTCAAATAAACCATTTAAACCATGATGAGCTATCAAATCAACTGTCACAATAAAAGAATACAACAACTATATACCAATAACCATTCCCAATTTCAACTGTGTAATCAACTCGATCAACAGAGATGAGCCAATAATCAAAACCACTGTCAACGCTACTCTACCAACTTCTGGCAGTCAACAAGACATCCAACAGGGTGTAACTGGTTCAACTTATCAAAATCGAGCTTTGAATAACCAAGGGTTCGCTCGGTGGAAAAAACATAGGGGGACTGGAGGTCGACCTTGTCGAAAGTAGGTGAGAAACCCTTGAGACAACAAAGTGGAACCACACACATTATAACCTTTAGCTTGTATGATAGGGTGATAGCTCGTCCCCAGGTGGGAGAGACTATGAACAGTGGAGAAGAGGCTCCTTACTGGCTAGTAAATAACACCGAGAACATGCATGGCATAACCCTCGTGGTTTCCCCCAAAAAAAATGAATAATGTTGATAGAAATATAGAGCCCAGGTAATAGCAACCAACCCTAAAGAAAGCCACTTGGCATAATATCCACCATAACCAACTTGTGTAGATACCAATAACATAAAACAAACCCACAACCAAGTGGAGAATGATATGTAGTGACCCAAAAGTGGTCCAAAAATTACACAACAACCCCATAACAACAAATATGACTACGTATGGTTACAACAACTGTGAGGAGAGGGCCAAAAAGTCTAGTTGGAATGAAACCCTCTAACAAAAACCCATAGAAACCACATAGATCCATCACAGCTTCCTTCACACAGAAAAGTCAATAAAATCGTGACTTCAACCATCCAATTTCCATTTGCAACAAATAACACACAAACAACCATTCCAAAGAAACACCATGATTTTACACAGTTTCCATCCTCAAGAAGAACACAGACCAATACATCACCGAGCCAACATCTATTTCATAATAGAGCGAGTTCATGGATGGGTGAAAAATCCTTGCCTGAATATTAGAGCTTACCCATAGCGAAAATCAAATGAACAATAGCCAAGCCAGGGTGACGTCTAGTGGGAGAGGTATGGAGTGACATGCAATAAGTTCACATTGCCTCCATCCTCTCCTCATTCAATTACATAGTACACGCCACAAAGCCAACATTAATCAATGCCATTAACCCATACCTAGAAACTTGCATACATTACTTGCCAAATGCACCACCCGATCCATACTAACCATTTCCAAAACATACCATAATGTATATCACATGCGCCCATATAACTCAATAATAATCGCATAGCCACTAACATTTCTAGTTAGGACTAATAATAATCCTTTTAATTTCATTTGCACATATTATAGCATAGCATAATATAGGATAGGATAGCTCCTCTTCCTTGGATGTTTTCATATTTCTTTCATCTCTTGTTATAGCTAACATGTGTCTTTGCAAAGGTGAAACATGTAACAAATGATGGTGCTAATAGAAATGTAATAATGGTGAATATAATCCATTCATACAATATGGAATTTAGATCTTAGAGCAATCAGAACCAACACATAATACATATTATCCATCTTCTATTTGTCGTAAATAAAACCAATATTTCACCATCAATCATGTGGAACCATGTAAGTATCATCGAAATAGTAGCATAAAATGTGTAACACGACTATCTATGATCTTCCAATATACAAGGGGTCCCACCTACTAGTATTATATATATATCATTAGCTTATAATAATAGGATTTTAGCAATACTTCGTGGGAGAAATGCTCGTTGTGATTTTTATCGTCAACATTGGGTTTGGATGTCACTAGACCATACAAGGATCTCTTTTCTTTTGATTAAATAAAGGTTAAATGTGAGGGTTTAATCAAAGATATTTGTGTTACTTTAGCTTAGATTCCATGAAAAACTATGATAACAGATGTAGTTGTTGCATACATTCCTCTAAATTTGGAATGTTATTATCAAGATTGTAATGTCCCCAAGGCCGAGCCCTGATGTAAAGCTTGCATTATGAATTGTAAGTATGATTTAGTAGGCTGGTGAGCCAAGTTTATATAAGTTGGGGGCTTTAGTATTTGTTAGGCCAGGGAGCCTAAGTGTTGAAGGCCAGGAGCCTGCTGTTGTACTTGTATGTATGCAGAACAATTAATAAAATATAAACACTGCGAGGTGCAGACCCACCACGATGAATGAGTAAAGGGGGACTGAGCATCCATAGAGTGGGCAAGGAATTAGGGGCTGGAAGGTGGGAAAGGGGCTAAGTGTTGAGCCTAGGGGTTAAACCTAGGGGGCTTAAACCTGGAAATAATATTTTAATATTATTTCAAAAGATATGTGCATCATATGTTTTTATCCTAAGTCCTTTTGG
>SNQJ01S0003988.1:17079-41858 GCA_010110895.2 Picea sitchensis | reverse complement strand
TGTATCTCTGTGTTTATGGTTGCATCTCTGATATATTTCTGTTATATTATTGGATATACGCGATATCTCTGTGCATTTCTTTATTATATCTCTGCTCTCATTTCGTGCCGAAAATAATCCGGATCGCTTCAACTTTGCAGTGATCTGGTACTTCAAATTTTGTGTTGGTCCAGTACTAAAACTCTCACCAAGCACTAGTGACGGATTCTGGTAAAATTGACTCAATCTTTGGTATTTTCCTGAACTAGTATCAAATATCACAAGTTAGCAAGGTATGTGCTATCATTCTAATTTTTACTAGTAAGAATTCTATCGATTATGCATTAAGTTCATATTACAAAGCACACTTCTTATTTGATTATGTCATGTCATCATGATAGTCACCTGATCGTTGCACTCTCGGTTAATAAATGCTCTTATGAATGGTCACTTACACTTTTCTCAGCAAGAATTCTTTCATTGTATACTTGTTTTGGTACTCCATTCTCGATCCTTCGTTTGTACCAAACCTTGGTTGAATATCAAGTTGTCTTTAGACCTGCAATTAAGTAGGCATGTGGGGTTGACCAACATGAGTTGGTGTTTCAAGTTTATTTTGAAGTATGGATTGGCAATTTTGCATGAGGGCATGCAATAGTTTAGGCATGGGGGAATGTTGGGACTTCGCTTTTTCATTTTTTAATGCATGTTCTAATCATTTTATTCAATCAACTAGCCTCATTACATACCTAGTTTTTCGTACTTGGTGTAAAAGTGTAACCTAAGAAGAGCCCATGAGGTAGTTCAATACTTATGCATATTTTGTACGTTCTTATTAGTGAAAATGTGTTAATTTATTAAAAATAGACCTTCTAATGGTGTGATTTGAATAAACAGGTTGGGTGACTAGGTAGCCTTGATCGTTGACATTTCCAGTCATTCGGTACTAGAGTAAAAGTTGAATTTTGAAGTCTTCTAGAAGAAAATTGGTAACATGGGTTTTATGAGGAACGTCGTCGACATGCGGAAATGTGAGTCATAATTTTCCCATATCGCACGTGTGGACCTCCATCTCAGGGGAATATTTTGGAAAATAGAAAAATCTCAAACTGCCAACTTTCACTTCGATTTTCATGCACATGGAAGCGAATCAGAAGATTCTAAAACATGGGTTTTTCTTCTAGCATGGCCAATTAGGTATCCAATGGGCCGTTTTCAAAATTTCGCTACGGTTACAGAGCTATGGAAGGTTATTTGGAGTGGATTAATAAAATAACACAATTTTCCTGTTATAGTCCGGTACAAATGTGACTGTATGATTCTGGTACCTCCTCTTGTGAAGATCTGGTGTTTAATTAAATCTCTAGATGCTAATGATATTGAGAATATTGTTGGATGGAAGTAACCTAGTTTAGCAAAGCAATCAAGTAACCATCAGATTTGATTACCATGTAATTAATGATCTCTTCCTTGTAAATCACAACCTGAACTGTATAAGAACATGGTCATGGCAAGGGAGAGAAGGGTAGGAGAGTTAGCATATCACCAATATGTAAAACAACGTATGATAGTACATAACATATTCTGAGTGAAGATTAATGGAATGTCATTTTATCTCCATATTTTGATTATCCATGATTGAGTATGAGTTAAGTTGTTAATGAAAGTATGATTTTATGTTTTGAAATGTGAGTGAGAGTAATGTGTGTGTCAAAAGAAAGATTCCTGTAGACTTCAGTAGCTGACCTGTTGAAACGGCAAGGGCCCACCGCCCAACAAAGGTCCGCCTCTTCGTAGATTAGCATTAGCATTTTCTTTCAGTAGCATAAACATTAAATTAGCTAAAGATTTAACTTTGTTAGATGATAGCAGTACAACTTAGATTAATATTTTCATTATATCATTTCTTAGAGATCTTTAATTGCTCTATTTTTGCATATGCTCTGTTTCTATTCTCATGAATTGGATTTCCTTGAGTGATCATAGATGTTGGCAGCAATAGTCAAAATTGTTTGGATAAGAACTAGTGAAGTTCATTGTGGACCACAACAGAACCAACAGAGTGACTGTTGAACTACCCATGCTATGCTTTGATGATTGATGTGTGATTTCCCTTCAGAAGTGTGGATTGCATAGTTAGTTTTCTGGGTTTGATAGTAGATTTGATCTATCAAACCAAATCCATCTCATACTTGCATGTGCCATAATGGAGTAGATAGCCTCTTTGTGAAAGACAACCAAAGTGCATTTCAGTTTTCTATTTTGATTTTTTTTCAACATACATAATCTAGAATAGTTCTATACTCATGACGTTAGAAATTACCTTTCTTACTGGTGTCTTGTAACTCTGTTGATTACGAATCTCGGATTGATAATTAATGAGTGCATTATACTAAACATATAATCAACACAACATCATCCTTTGACCAAGTGGGTTGGATCAGGTTCTGTGAAAAACTGCAGGGGTACAACACACATGTGGTGAGGGAGTTTGCATATAATTTTGATGGCGCTAAGGCTAAGGTGGGGAACTTCCAGTTGTAGGTTTCGTAATATAGAATTATTGTTGCAACATAAATCCCTATCACGAAGAACATTGGTTAAAAGTTATATAGTTATATCTATCTTACTATCATGATTTTCTAAAGATTGAATTTAGAAATACTAAATTTGGAGTTCCCATGCCCAGAGAGATTTTATTGGAAAGTCATAGTGACTTTTCAAGGTTTATCCAAAGGTTTTTTACATGTGAAGGAATATTTAATAGGGTTTATCAATACCATATCTGGCTCTTAATTCACTTCACTCATAAGAATCCTTTGAATCTACCATATTACCTTTCCAAAAGTTTAGGAAAGATGGCTGACATAGTACAAATAAGGAAAGAGCAAAGAGATGCTAGACTCTACCATTTATCTTTGATAAAAATGTTAGTATTATAAGATCTGAGAAAGAGAAATCAATACTAGGATTCTTTTCTAAATTCATCAAGCATAGCAGTAGATTCCCTAGGGAACCCACAAATCTCGAGAAATACACCCTCATCAGTAGAAATAACTGCAATATCAATCCCTGAGAGTTATGTTAAAAAAATAAAAAAAGAGATTGAAGAGTCTATAGCAAGTCAACAGGATAAAAATAAAGTGAATAAACTCCTATTCTCTCCAGAAGTGACCAAAGCTCCTAGAAAACCACTCACCAGGTCTACAACAAAGAGTATGCATGTTATACATACATCACAAGAAACTAGTGAGACTCCAAAATCCTTCATACAACCAACCCTCTCAGATGACATAAACACTTCAATTATTGAGTTGCAAGAATAGTTGAAAAGGATTACTCTATCATATCACATTTGCAACATGAAAATAGAAAACCGAAGAAGAAGTCTCTAGAAGAGGCTTTCAGGAAAGATACCTATGTGATAAGAGAAAGGTCAGCATTATCAAATCCAACTGGTTCCAAAACAAGGAGTAAAGGGAAAGCATTAGAACAAACTCCAGAGGTAAAGGACATTCCTAAGCCTAGTGTGCCTTTAGCAAGGTCCTCAACTAGGAATTTGCAACATCAAGAGGAAATCCCATCACAAAATCAACCAACAAAAAGGAAAGATGATGAAATAAATCTCACTTTCAAGAGGTTGAACAAACAACTTAGAGAATCACAAGATGTGATAGTTCAACTCGGAGAGAGACATAGGAAATTCACGATAAAGTTCATGGAACATATAAGAGACTATGGATCAACAATAGACAACGCTACATAAATGGTGAGAAGAACCCTACCATTACATAGATAGCTGAAGAGTTTTTATCAAGCTAACCTCATTTTGAGGAAGGATAAAAAGACCCTCAAGAAAAGAATGCAACATGTGGAGATTGGAAAGAAAGGAAAACTTGATTTGCTAGCTTAAGCAATAGAGAATTGAACCACTGAAAACTTAGTTGACACATTTTTGTTATTTTTCTATTTTGAAAACTTTTTGGAAATGCTCGCATATATAAGAACATTATTCTATCAAGGAGGAATTATTACTGGTGGTGAAATATTTTTCTACCTACGCTATTTTTATCTTAAAAACACATAATTACAGTTGTGCAATGAATTTATTGCACAACTATGACAGTCTGATTTTCAAAACAACAAGAAGAGATTTGATTGTTAGTTCTTAATAAAATGTTATCATAAGGATGGTAAGCTAGGGAAAACTAAAGATGCAACAACCATGAAAGGTTTCATCAGTCAGAGGAAATTATGGGCTCATATTTACAGTTTGATATATGATAGGGTTTGATGATTTGGGAAATAAAGGGAGATTTAAGGAAGTACTAAAGACATATAAGGAACCACATCATATTAATATGATGGAAATCACCCGTAGAAAATGTCAACTATCATTCAAAGATCAAAAGTAAACACAAGATGACAAACCACTTGTTGTTGCACAAACTCTGCTGCATTTTTCTTGTAGGCGGTGATTGGGCAGTGATCTTGGTGTGCAATAGTGACAGAATGAACAAAACACCCCCAACTCAGCTTAAATGGTTCAACAAGTGTGGAAACTCATCTCCAACAGACATTATTAGTGTAAATCATGATTTTAGGTTTCAATTATTGTTATATCAAAATTGTTGTAGTTTAATTAAATGAGTCCTAGTCGACTCCTTATTTTTAGGAGTTCGTTAAAGATCTCATGTTGATTATGTGCAACTGTTAGAACTATTGTAGGATCATAGTTGGATCCAAATTTGATACTATAGACATGTGTTTTGTATATATTCAGGCAACCATGAGGACTAATGGGTTGGCAAGTGTGTATGGGAATACTATTAAACATATTGTAATCTTTCCCTAGTGCTAATAAAAAATTGTTTGATCAGAAGTCCTTGAGTTTTGACCAGAGAGATACATGTGATTGTGATATTTTATGCATGTGTTTCCTCAATATTTGTTTTCATGTTTTATACTTGACATTGTATGGTTTCTTCTCTATGTTGATGTGAAATATATGTATCAGAAATCATCTTTATCAGATGCTCTATTGCATGTAGGTCGAGTTGTACTTTTGCTATAATTTTTGTGAGATTCATCCTTGTTAGATTTCTTAAAGGATTATTGTTTTCTCTATAACCTGTTCTATACAACATATCTATTTGACTTAGAATATTAATTTCTATCTTGGATTTGTTCAATCCTTTATTAAATGTACCAGGTATCCAACAAACTTATATTTACTTTCGAACTTAGTGACTCCATAGCCCAAAGTACTTTTTGTTCATATTGTCACCAACCCTCTAAATTCATTTATCTTAGAGATATAGCCTTTAAGTTAAACCAAATCAATCCTTTCAGTGATTCATTTAAAGAGAGAGAGCCCTCTTTGGTTGGAAGGGCTAGCTTCCATCCCCAAGTTGGTTTTGAGGCTACTCATGTACCTATTTCCTCATCAGCCAAGGAAGTTACAGAGAAATAACACATCCTTGAAAAATCCTTCATCATTTTCAATGTCTTCTTTCAAATATTCTTTGGTATTTTTAATCTCAAAACCAAGAGAAACAAAGCTACTTTATCGATTCCATGTATTTAAAATAAGAGACATTATTTTCTTAATATTTTGTTCAACATAATGTCTAGTTGCAGCAAGTAAGATTGAGGTCCCTTTTAATCTCATACTTGAATCTAGAGTTTTCCCAAAAAAATTGTCAGGTCGAACAACTGCAATAGGAATGGCTAATATTGGTGGAGGAATTAGAGTAAACTCTAATTCTTTTTTAAGTAATTTTTCGTTATAAACATGTTTAATCAACATATTGTGTCTTGCTTGAAATTAAACAATTCACCTTGAAAAATAATTAAACACTATATGGCATTACTAGTTATACTTTTTCACAATTACAATCTAAAGTAAACGATTTCATAAAACTAAAGTTAAACATTATATCACAACTTTAAATTCTAATGAGTGATACATCTTAATTTAAAAATAGAGAATTCATTAGTGTACTTATAATATATTTTATAAATCAAACAATAGAAACATCAACATGATTTGAAAATATATATATATATATATATATATACATGTGTATTATACTGTTTATTGCGCACCATTGTGGTTGTTACGCAAAAACGCATCAAAAAAAATTAATTGACAAAGTATGCATGCAAAGTTCCAAAATTAAAGTTTTGTGGTAGTTGTTCTTACGAAATCACTCTTCTGTGTCTCTCATAATTTAGTGCATGGACTTGATCCTATGTCACTTCCTCGGTGCTCTACCTCAAATATCCTCCTCTGAGGGCCACTCGACTTTATCCAAGATATTGTCATCTTCATTCCTATAGCCATAATATGAATTGGTGTCAATTCCCTTGTAAATTGCATATTGACACCTCTTATTATTTGCTTCGAGGAGGATTATCAAATACCTCTTTTAGGATGGGGAGGAATTTCATAGCCCCAAAGTATTTGTAATCGGGGCCCTTTCCAATTGCACCAGGCACATCAACCTTGTTCCCTTCCAAGTAAGTCATCTTGGACTCTTCTTTGGTATAATAAGGACTTCCAAGGTCTACGACCAAAGCTTTTGAGTGCTTATTTTCCCTTTTAAGCAAGAAAGAACCCTGGTAAATGTTTTAATCATAACATTGTGTCAATATAAATAATGACCTAAGGTTTATATTGTATATTTTATAGAAGTTAAGAAGCACATTTGGAAAAACAACCCATGATCCAAAAGCTTGGTAAGCATGACCCATTGCTAAATATTAAGCATTTCCTTAGCATCGATTTTCTCCTCCTTAAGATCCTCACCCATGTATTTACTAAGAATCTCATGTTTCTTCTTCTCCTACCAAAGGGGAACATGGGAAATAAAATCTTTCTCTCTCTTTTATTGGTTTCCCTTGTCTTTCTATCCCATTTGTTTTGCCAGATCCTCATATTCCTTGAATAGGACTGAATTAATGGAAACAAACTTCCCTCTCTTGATCATCAACTTGGACTCCCTCTAGATAGACTTAATAATTTTCCTCTCCCTTAGTTCTCTGGTCTGCATCTCCTCCTCCACATGCCCCTTGAATTTTTCTAAGATACCATTCTCATCATTGTTGTTGCCATAATAACTAGAATCAATTCGCTTGTAAATCACATACCTAGACCACCTATTTTTCACCTCAGGGGATTATCGAATATCTCTTTAATGCCGGGGAGGAATTTCTCAGTCGCACTAGTACAATTGTTTTTTGGAAGATTGTAACATGCCATATTCCATCAATCAATTGTACACATGAAACTGGGAAATTTCTCCCCGACATCAAAGAGTTATTTGATAACCCCCCCAAGGATAAGAATAGGAGGTATAGGTATGCGATTTACAAGTGAATGGATGCCAGTTACTATGATGGTGGGGATGATTAGAAAACTATCTTGGAGAAAGTCGAGCGACTCACAAAAGAGGAGATGCGGGCCAAAGCATTGAGTGAGTGGCATAGGATCAATTTTATCTAGAGTGAATATAGGTTGACGATCAAGAGAGGGAAGGTCATTTCCATTAAGCCGACCCTATTCAAGGAATATGAGGATGTTACGGAAGAAATGGGAGAGAAGGACAAGAGAAATTTGCAGCAAAGAGAGCGAGAGCTTGCTTCCTATGTGCCCCTTCTAGATGAGAAAGAGATCAAGCACATGGTTGTGGAGAAGAAGAAAAATGAGCTTCTTAGTAAGTACATGAGTGAGGATCTGATGGAGGAGGAAGTCGAGGCCAAGGAAATGCTTAATATTTAGTGATAAGACATACTTTTTATTTATTTATTTTTTATACTAGGGGAATCGGCAACTCGTGGTTCTCATAATACCCATCCGCTACCAATATAACCACAGGTGAGCCACACAACCCACAAGCATGGAGCATAAGTAAATGGGGGTGAGAATCGAACTTGAGACCTCCTTTACATATTTCCTTCCCTTTACATGGCACATGACAATAGGTCTACACCCCTGAGGGTAGCGATAAGACATACTAACAAAGATTATGTATCATCAATTGTTTTTTCAAATTTTGTTCTTAACTTATATTAAATATACAATATGGATCTTAGGTAAGTATTAAGGTTGATACAATGTTATAAATAATAAATCTACCTAGGTCCTTTCTTGTTGAATAGAGAAAAGGGGTACTGGAAAGCTTTGATCATAGAGATTGGTAGTCCTAATTATGCCAAAGTAGGGGCCAAGATGATGGACTTGGAAGGGAACAAAGTTGATGTGCCCGACCTGCCATCGGAAAGGGTCCCGGTTATAGATACTTCAGGGCTATGAAATTCCTCTCCATCCTCAAAGATCTATTTGATAATCGCCCTCGAGGTGAAGAATAGGAGGTGTACAGGTATGCGATTGGCAAGCGAATTAGTGCCAGTTCATATTGTGGCTACAAGAATGAAGAGTATGATATATTAGAGAAAGTCGAGAAACTTGTGGAGGAGGAGATGTAAGGAAGCGCACTAAGGAAGTGGAAGAGGATTGATTCCATGCACTAAATTATGAAAGGTTCCAAAGAGTGACCTTTGTTTTTTCCTCTGTAAAGAAAAACCTCCAGAAAATTTAATTGTGGAAGTTTGGATATGTAGTTTCTGAATTAATTTTTTTTTCTTTTGCATGCTCCTGTTTTTTTTGTTGCTACTGCGGTCAATGTCGTCATTGTATTTTATTCACATAAAATCATTTTTAGGGACATATATGTAGATAAAACAAATTTAAAATATAAAACACAAACATATATAGCTAATTTGTATTTATCAAAAACTGAAATTAGTTTATGTTTACATAAAAAAAAGTGAAAAACTAATCGATACTATTAATAACTTCATACGCACTACTATCGATGCTCCATATCATACATAAGGCACTAAACAACGATGTGTTAAATTTGACGCACCGGTACGTCATTATTAGTTGAGAAACCATGTCTATAGTCATGCATTGTGATACATAGTGGACAAGTTAAGGGTTTTCATCCAAAACGACCCGCCATGCTATTTCACATATGAACTGTGTAACTCATGGTGGTTGGTTCTACATAACAATGTGGTGTAGTAGAAATTTTTAATGATAAACCAAGTGGTGCACTTGGTTATATGAAACATACTGACACTCTATGTTCCTTCAAGCATCAAATGCTTTTTAACTGTGTGTTTTATTTTATGATGCACCAATAACAAGAATGTTTTAAAAGAAGCACCGCAATGATAATTTTTTAAATATTTTTCTAAGTGCAACTCACTTAACCACACTAGTGCATTTCAGTGTTTGTAATGCACTGAGACTCCATTTTAGCTTTGTATGCATTGATATCAGTGTGTTTTTTTTATAACACACCAGTAATGAGGCATCCCATAAAATTAACCAATATGGTAAATTATTATGCATTTTTCTCATTGTCTTGTAGTACACAACACCAATGCGTTGTATTTATTTGACGCACTGCAAATAAAACATTTTGATTCAAAACCTAGGTGATGTGTTTGATTAATAGAACACACCAGTTCATTTATCTCAATTTGTAAACTTCCTATGATATTAGTGATCCTTGCCATACTATGCATTGTGCTAATAATTTGTGAAAATTTGGCTCGGTGTTGTTCTCTTTGCAACACCAGTGCATTGTTTGGACCTAGGTGCACCGACGGGTTAAATTTATTTATTGGAACTTAAGCAATGTATGTGTTAATATAAATTCACCGATGTTATCATGTTATTGGAGCACTGACATTTTTTTTAATGGTGTGTTATGTTGTCAAGAGAACCAATAACATGTCGTCCATTGAGATGCCCTACAACACTGGTGCATTTGGTTAACATAAACACACCGCCACCTGAATTTTTATGGAATGTAAACATGGTGGTGCGCTTTCACTAACCGACCACATCGGTGTGTTATAGTTTCCATAGCACCAAATGATGTTTAGTAGTACAACATCTAGTATAACACATAGGTGCAATTGTTGGCACGATGAGAATCGGTTCGTTATATTGATTTATTGCAAATTAGGTGGTGTGATGTCCTAATATGAACACGTTGGTGCTACCATGTTATTGAAGCACCATCATTTTGTTTAGTAGTGATTTTTGAAATGTAGAGCACAAGAGATGAGGTGCTGAAGGAAATACCCTGTTATGGAAAATAGATTGATATTTATTCCGACACAGTTCTATTAATGAATAGGTGCATCTATTTAAAATGGTTTCATTTTTGAGTTAAATTTTATGTGTCATACTTTTAGTGATGCACTTGGTTAAATGGAGTGTGATGATACTTATGTGTTTGAAAACCATGGGCATGTTGTTTTTCAGACATTCTCTTTTATAACGCATTGGATGCATGACATTTAAGAAGAAGCACCAGTTAAGTATGGTAAAAATTAGACACACTAGTTCCCATTCTTATTATGAAATTCTCAAATGACACACATCTCTAGGGTGAGCCGAAACAAAATAGTGCACCACATAGAGTCATAACAGTTTTTTGAAAAAGTTCCCAAATTTCAAGCTAAATTTAAATTTTAAATAGATTAAAATGAAAATGGGAAGGTAATAAACAAATTAATTGGACTCTTATGTTTTGAGAAGGCATGGTTCCACCATTGAGAGAAAATCAAAATTCGTGGCAATTTTAAAAAATTGGAAATGTATGGAATTGACCGGTGGAGCATAGTCATCTAATCTAGCATTAAAGGAAACACTTGTTTGTATGGGTGAGGCACGTTAGGCCCCTAAGCCTCGAGCTATTCCATTGTTATTGTTATATTATTGTTGACATTATGGGTAAACTGTGATCATTATTTGTAATTGTACCATTTGTCTCCTTTATATATCAAGGAGATCTACTTTTATAAAGAATCATTTTTTTTTATAAACATAAGGTGGTAAGGAGGTTGCCCCTTTTAAGTTACATTTATCTTCATTCACCTTTTATGATTCTCAAGGAATGTCATTACTTTTTCTTTCTATGTTTATTCTATTTTCAGTACTCCGTCCATAATATTTTTCGATTTCCTCCTAGAGTCTCATCAATGCCACAATTTCAACTTCCTCTACCCTGTGCTGAGTTTTTCATATATGTCAGTCTTACAACATCTACCCAATTACTACCAATGAAGCTTTCACTCCTTTTGATAAGTCTACTAGTCTATCTATTCTTTGGCACCTCACAGGGAGGATGCCATCCCCATTGGAGTTGTGTCAGTGTCCTATAAATAGGTTTTTATGTATTGAATAAGTTTATAGGATAAATTCAAGTCACCGGTTAAATAAGAACATTGCATGTTTTTTTATTAAATCGTGAGTCATAGGTTTGTCTGTCATGGGAAGGGTTTTCTTTTCCTAACCATGTAACTTATGGTTTTTTGTGCCAGTATGTGGGTTTTCATGTCACGAAAGGGTCATTATGAAGGATCATGATGTTGTTTCAAGATATTCAGAGTCAGTCTTCTAAAAAGTTCTAACGATTTCATGAAATCAAATCTATCAAGGACATGTGGCATCATCAAGAAAACCATTCCACAGTGCAATTTGTTGCAAACCATCCTAATTCTATGTATGGAGGTACAACGAGGTATGATGGAAATGATTCATGATTTAATTGAAGTTATATTTCAAGTTTAGCCTCCCTCAAGGTAAAGAAAGCATCAAGAAATTATTTCTCTTCACCACAATTTCAAAACCTCCTGGCCAAGCATGTTGCGCAAAGGTCACAGAGGTCACTGTTGTTCATTGTTGTGCAGAGGTCATTACTGTTTGTTGTTTCACAAAGGTCACAGAGGTCATTTCTATTTATTTTTGCACAAAATAAGCTACTCTCACGTCCTCCGTACAAGTCCCTTTTCTGGTCGTTGTTGCACACTATTTAGAGGTTACTGTTTTCATTTGTTGCACACTATTTAGAGGTTGTTACTCTCATTTGTTGTGCACAAGATCCAAAGTATCATAATTTGAAGTGTCAACTTGATACAACAAATTGAAAATTACAATCTATTGTTGTGCACCTTTTCTAATCATCGCTACACATGGTTACAATTCACAGAGGGTTGATATATATTAGCATCATGGCAACTCCAGAACATAAATGAAAGAATGTAAAAGGTGGTGATATCATGAGGATTGACCCACAAGGTTTGAATTTGGTAAATGCAGACCCAAAAATCAAATCATCCTTTGACCAAGTGGGTTGCATCAAGTTCTGTGAAAAACAGTAGGGGTATAACACACAGGTGGCGAGGGAGTTTGCATATAATTTTGATGGCGCTAAGGCTAAGGTGGGAAACTTCTAGTTGTAGGTTTCTTAAGATAGCATTACTACTGCAATGGAAATCCCTACTCATGGAGAATATTGGTTCAAAGTTATATAGTTATATCTATCTTACTATCATGATTTTCTAAAGATTGAATTTAGAAATACTAAATTTGGAGCTCCCATACCCAGAGAGATTTTATTGGAAAGTCATAGTGACTTTTTGAGGTTTATCCAAAGTTTTTTTACATGTGAAGGAATATTTAATAGGGTTTGCCAATACCATATCACACTCTTAATTCACTTCACTCATAAGAAGCCTTTGAATCTACCATATTACCTTTCCATAAGTTTAGGAAAGATGGTTGACATAGTACAAATAAGGAAAGAGAAAGGAGATGCTAGACTCTACCATTTATATTTGATAAAAATGTTAGTATTAGAAGATCTGAGAAAGAGAAATCAAGATTGGGAGTCTTTCCTAAATTCATCAAGCATAGCAGTAGATTCCCTAGGGAACCCACAAATCTTGAGAAATACACCCTCATCAGTAGAAATAATTGCAATATCAATCCTTGAGAGTTATGTTAAGGAAAGGGAAAAAGAGACTGAAGAGTCTATAACACGTCAACATGATAAAAATAAAGTGAATAAACTCCTCTTCTCTCCAGAAGTGACCGAAGCTCCTAGAAAACCACTCACCAGGTCTACAACAAAGAGTATGCATGTTATACATACATCACAAGAAACTAGTGAGAATCCAAAATACTTCATACAACCAACCTTCTCAGATGACATAAACACTTCAATTATTGAGTTGCAAGAATAGTTGAAAAGGCTTACTCTATCATAGCACATTTGCAACATGAAAATACAAAATCGAAGAAGAAGACTCTAGAAGAGGCTTTCAGGAAAGATACCTATGTGATAAGAGAAAGGTCAACATTATCAAATCCAAATGGTTCCAAAACAAGGAGTAAAGGGAAAGCAGTAGAACAAACTCTAGAGGTAAAGGACATTCCTAAGCCTAGTGTGCCTTTAACAAGGTCCTCAACTAGGAATTTGCAGCATTAAGAGGAAATCCCATCACAAAATCAGCCAACGGAAAGGAAAGATGATGAAATAAATCTCACTTTCAAGAGGCTGAACAAACAACTCGGAGAATCACAAGATTTGATAGTTCAACTCAGAGAGAGAGATAGGAAATTCACAATAAATTTCATAGAACATATAAGAGACCGTGGATCAACAATAGACAATGCTACATAAATGGTGAGAAGAACCCTACCATTACATAGATAGCTGAAGAGTTTTTATCAACCTAACCTCATTTTGAGGAAGGATAACAAGAACCTCAAGAAAAGAATGCAACATGTGGAGATTGGAAAGAAAGGCAAACTTGATTTGCTAGCTGAAGCAACAGAGAATTGAACCATTGAAAACTTAGTTGACACATTTTTGTCATTTTTCCATTTTGATGACTTTTTGGAAATCCTCGCATATATAAGCACATTACTCTATCAAGAAGGAATTATTACTGGTGGTGACATATTTTTCTACCTACGCTATTTTTATCTTAAAAACACATAATTACAATTGTGCAATGAATTTATTTTGCAACTATGAAAGTCTGATTTTCAAAACAAAAAGAAGAGATTTGATTGTTAGTTATTAATCAAATGTTATCATAAGGATGGTAATCTAGAGAAAACTAAAGATACAGCAACCATGAAAGGTTTCATTAGTCGGAGGAAATTATGGGCTCATATTTACAGTTTGATATATGATAGGGTTTGATGATTTGGGAAATAAAGGGAGATTTAAGGAAGTAGTAAAGACATATAAGGAACCAAATCATATTCATATGATGGAAATAACCCTCAGACAACATCAACTATCATTCAAATATCAAAAGTAAACACAAGATGACAGACGACTTGTTGTTGGAGAAACTCTGTTGCATTTTTCTTGTAGGTGGTGATTGCACAGTGGTCTTGGTGTACAATAGTGACAGAATGACCAAAACACCACAAACTCATCTTAAATGGTTCAACAAGTGTTGAAACTCATCTCCAAAGGACATCAATAGTGTAAACCACGATTTTAGGTTTCAATTATTGTCATATCAATGTCGTTGTAGTTTAATTAAATGATTCCTAGTCGACTCCTTAATTTTAGGAGTTCGTTAAGATCTCATGTTGATTATGTCCAACTGTTAGCATTGTTGTAGGATCATAGTTGGATCCAAATTTGATACTATAAACATATGTTTTGTATGTATTCAGGAAGCCATGAGAACTAATGGGTTGGCAAGTGTGTATGGGAATACTATTGAACATATTGTAATCTTTCCCTAGTGTTAATGAAAAATTGTTTTATCACAAGTCCTTGAGTTTTGACCAGGGAGATACATGTGATTGTGATATTTTATGCATGTGTTTCCTCAATATTTGTTTTCATGTTTTATACTTGACATTGTATGGTTTCTTCTCTATGTTGATGTGAAATATATGTATCAGAAATCATCTTTATCAGATGCTCTATTGCATGTAGGTTGAGTTGTACTTTTTCTATAATTTCTGTGAGATTCATACTTGTTAGATTTCTTAAAGGATTATTGTTTTCTCTATAACCTGTTGTATACAACATATCTATTTGACTTAGGATATTAATTTCTATCTTGCCTTTGTTCAATCCTTTATTAAATGTACCAGGTATCCAACAAACATATATTGACTTTCGACCTTAGTGACTCCATAGCCCAATGTACTTTTTGTTCATACTGTCACCAACCCTCTAAATTCATTTATCTTAGAGATATAGCCTTTGAGTTAAACCAAATCAATCCTTTCAGTTATTCATTTAAAGAGAGAGAGCCCTCTTTGGTTTGAAGGGATAGCTTCCAGCCCCAAGTTGGTTTTGAGGTTACTAATGTACCTATTTCCTCCTCAACCAAGGAAGTTACAGAGAGATAAGACATCCTTGAAAAATCCTTCATCATTTTCAATGTCTTCTTTCAAATATTCTTTGGTATTTTTAATCTAAGAACCAAGAGAAACAAATCTACTTGATCGATCCCATGTATTTAAAATAAGAGACATTATTTTCTTAATATTTTGTTCAACATAATGTCTGGTTGCAACAAGTAAGCTTGAGGTCCCTTTTAATCTCATACTTGAATCTAGAGTTTTCCCAAAAAAATTGTCAGGTCAAACTGTTGCAATAGGGATGGCTAATATTGGTGGAGGAATTAGAGTAAACTCTAATTCTTTTTTAAGTAATTTTTCTTTATAAACATGTTTAATCAACATATTGTGTCTTGCTAGAAATTAAACAATTCACCTTGAAAAATAATTAAACACTATATGGCATTACTAGTTATACTTTTTCACAATTACAATCTAAAGTAAACAATTTCATAGAACTAAAGTTAAAAATGATATCACGACTTTAAATTCTAATGAGTAATACATCTTAATTTAAAAACAGAGAAATCATTAGTGTACTTATAATACATTTTATAAATCAAACAATAGCAACATCAACATGATTTGAAAAAAAAAATATGCATGTTTATTATACTGTTTATTGCGCACCATTGTGGTTGTTACGCAAAAATGCATGAAAAAAAATTAATTGACAAAGTATGCATGCAAACTTCCAAAATTAAAGTTTTGTGGTAATTGTGCTTACGAAATCACTCTTCTGTGTCTCTGATAATTTAGTGCATGGACTTGATCCTATGTCACTTCCTTGGTGCTCTACCTCAAATCTCCTCCTTTGAGGGCCACTCGACTTTATCTAAGATATTGTCCTCTTCATTCCTATAGTTATAATATGAATTGGTGTCAATTCCCTTGTAAATAGCATACTGACACCTCTTATTATTTCCCTCAAGGAGGATTATCAAATACCTCTTTTAGGATGGGGAGGAATTTCATAGCCCCAAAGTATTTGTAACTAGGTCCCTTTCCAATTGCACCAGGCACATCAACCTTGTTCCCTTCCAAGTAAGTCATCTTGGACTCTGCTTTGGTATAATAAGGACTTCCAAGGTCTACGACCAAAGATTTTGAGTGTTTATTTTCCCTGTTAAGCAAGCAAGGACCCTGGTGAATGTTTTAATCATAACATTGTGTCAATATCAAGAATGACCTAAGGTTTATATTGTATATTTGATAGAAGTTAAGAAGCACATTTGGAAAAACAACCCATGATCCATAAGCTTTGTAAGCATGAAGCATCGCTAAATATTAAGCATTTCCTTAGCATTGACTTTCTCCTCCTTGAGATCCTCACCCATGTATTTACTAAGAATATCATGTTTCTTCTTCTCCTACCAAAGGGGAACATGGGAAATAAAATCTTTCTCTCTCTTCTATTGGTTTCCCTTGTCTTGCTCTCCCATTTGTTTCGCCAGATCCTCATATTCGTTGAATAGGAATGACTTAATGGAAACAAACTTCCCTCTCTTGATCATTAACATGGACTCCCTCTAGATAGACTCAATAATTTTCCACTCCCTTAGTGCTCTGGCCCGCATCTCCTCCTCCACATGCCCCTTGAATTTTTCCAAGATACCATTCTCGTCATCGTTGTTGCCATAATAACCAAAATCAATTTGCCTGTAAATCACATACCTAGACCACCTATTTTTCACCTCGGGGGATTATCGAATATCTCTTTGATGCCAGGGAGGAATTTCTCAGTCGCACTAGTGCAATTTTTTGTTGGAAGATTGTAACATGCCATATTCCATCAATCAATTGTACACGTGCAACTGGGAAATTTCTCCCGAACATCAAAGAGTTATTTGATAATCCCCCCAAGGATAAGAATAGGAGGTATAGGTATGCGATTTACAAGTGAATGGATGCCAGTTACTATGATGGTGGGGATGATTAGAAAACTATCTTGGAGAAGGTTGAGGGACCCACAAAATAGGAGATGTAGGCCAGAGCATTGAGTGAGTGGCATAGGATCAATTTTATCTAGAGTGAATATATGTTGACGATCAAGAGCTAGAAGGTCATTTCCATTAATCCGACCCTATTCAAGGAAGATGAGGATGTTGCGGAAGAAATGGGAGAGAAGGACAAGGGAAATTTGTAGCAAAGAGAGCGAGAGATTGCTTCCTGTGTGCCCCTTCCAGATGAGAAAGAGATCAAGCCCATGGTTGTGGAGAAGAAGAAAAATGAGCTTCTTAGTAAGTACATGAGTGAGGATCTAATGGAGGAGGAAGTCGAGGCCAAGGAAATGCTTAATATTTAGTGATAAGACATACTTTTGTTTTTGTTTTTTTTTTATACTAGGGGAATCGACCATTCATGGTTCTCTTGATACCCATCCGCTACCAATATAACCCCAGGTGCGCCACACAACCCACAAGCATGGAGCACAAGTAAATCGGGGTGAGAATCGAACTTGAGACCTCCTTTATATATTTCCTTCCATTTACATGGCACGTGCCAATCGGTCTACACCCCTGAGGGCAGTGATAAGACATACTAACAAATCTTATGTATCATCAATTGTTTTTTCAATTTTTCTTCTTAACTTATATTAAATATACAATATGGATCTTAGGTAAGTATTAAGGTTGATACAACGTTATAATTAATAAATCCACCTAGGTCCTTTCTTGTTGAATAGAGAAAAGGGGTACTAGAAAGCTTCGATCATAGAGCTTGGTAGTCCTAATTATGCCAAAGTAGGGGCCAAGATGATGCAATTGGAAGGGAACGAAGTTGATGTGCCCGACCTGCCATCGGAAAGGGCCCCAGTTATATATACTTCAACGCTATGAAATTCCTCCCCATCCTCAAAGATCTATTTGATAATCCTCCTCGAGGTGAAGAATAGGAGGTGTACAGGTATGTGATTGGCAAGCAAATTAATGCCAGTTCATATTGTGGCTACAAGAATGAAGAGGATGATATATTGGAGAAATTTGAGAAACTTGTGGAGGAGGAGATGCAAGGAAGCACAGTGAGGAAGTGGAAGTGGATTGATTCCATGTGCTAAATTATAAGAGTTTCCAAAGAGTGACCTTTGTTTTTTCCTCTGTAAAGAAAAAACCTCCATTAAATTTAATTGTGGAAGTTTGGATATGTAGTTTCTGAATTAAATTTGTACTCTTCTACATGCTCCTATTTTTTGTTGTTTCTACTGCGGTCAATGTCGTCATCGTATTTTATTCACATAAAATCATTTTTAGGGACATATATGTAGATAAAACAAATTTAAAATATAAAACACAAACATATATAACTAATTTGTATTTATCAAAAGCTGAAATTAGTTTATGTTTACATAAAAAAAGTGAAAAATTAATCGATACTATTAATAGCTTCATACGCATTGCTATCGGTGCTCCATATCATACATAAGGCACTGAACAACGATGTGTTAAATTTGACGCACCAGTACGTCATTATTAGTTGAGAAACCATATCTATAGTTGTGCATTGTGATACATAGTGGACAAGTTAAGGGTTTTCATCCAAAATGACCCGCCATGCTATTTCACATATGAACTGTGTAACTCATGGTGGTTGGTTCTATGTAACAATGTGGTGTAGTATAATTTTTTAATGATAAACCAAGTGGTGCACTTGGTTATATGAAACATATTGAAACTCTATGTTCCTTCAAGCATCAAATGATTTTTAACTGTGTGTTTTATTTTATGATGCACCGATAACAAGAATGTTTTAAAAGAAGCATTGCAATGATAATTTTTTAAATATTTTTCCGAGTGCAACTCACTTAACCACACTAGTGCATTTCAGTGTTTGTAATGCACCGACACTCCATTTTATCTTTGTATGAATTGATATCAATGTGTTTGTTTTATAACACACCAGTAATGAGGCATCCCATAAAATTAACCAATATGGTAAATTATTATGCATTTTTCTCATTGTCTTGTAGTACAGAAGACCAATGCATTGTATTTATTTGATGCACTATGGATAAAAAAAATTGATTCAAAACCTAGGTGATGTGTTTGATTAATAGAACACACTAGTTCATTTATCTCAATTTGTAAACTTCCTATGATATTAGTGATCCTTGCCATAATATGCATTGCACTGATAATTTGTGAAAATTTGGCTTGGTGTCATTCTCTTTGCAACACTAGTGCGTTGTTTGGACCTAGGTGCACAAACATGTTAAATTTTTTTATTGCAACTTAAACAATGCATGTGTTAATATAACTTCAACGATGATATCGTGTTATTGGATCATTGACATTGTTTTTAATGGTGTGTTATGTTGTCAAGAGAACCAATAACATGTCGTCCATCGAGATGCCCTACAAAACTAGTGCATTTGGTTAACATAAACACACCGCCACTTGAATTTTTATGGAATGTAAACATGGTGGTGTACTTTCACTAACCTCCCACATCGGTGCATTATAGTTCCCATAACACCAAATGATGTTTAGTAGTGCGACATCTAGTATAACACATAGGTGCAATTGTTGGCACGATGGGAATCGGTTCGTTATATTGATTTATTGCAAATTAGGTGGTGTGATGTGCTAATATGAACACGTTGGTGCTACCATGTTATTGAAGCACCGTTGTTTTGTTTAGTAGTGCTTTTTGAAATGTAGAGCACAAGAGATGAGGTGTCGAAGGAAATACCTTGTTATGGAAAATAGATTGATATTTATTCTGGCACAATTCTATTAATGAATAGGTGCATCTATTTAAAATGGTTTCATTTTTGAGTTAAATTTTATGTGTCATACTTTTAGTGATGCAGTTGGTTAAATGAAATGCGATGATACTTATGTGTTTGAAAAGCATGGGCATGTTGTTTTTTGGGCGTTCTCTTTTATAACGCATTGGATGCATGGCATTTAAGAAGAAGCATCGGTTAAGTATGGTAAAAATTAGACACACTAGTTCCAATGCTTATTATGAAATTCTCAAATGACACACATCTCTACGGCGAGATGAAACAAAACGGTGCACCACATTGAGTTAGAATAGTTTTTTGAAAAAGTTCCCAAATTTCAAGCTAAATTCAAATTTTAAATAGATTAAAATGAAAATGGGAATGTAATAAACAAATTAATTGGACTCTTATGTTTCGAGGAGGCATGGTTCCACCATTGAGATAAAATCAAAATTCGTGGCAATTTTAAAAAATTGGAAGTGTATGGAATTGACCAGTGGAGCTATCCAACTTAGGAGCACTGGAAACAAGGTTTCCGTGAAAATAGACTGAGCACTGGTTCTTTCTTGAGAGATTGGAAGCACGAGGTGAGGTGTCAGAATGTAATTTTTCTTGTAATTTTTTTATTTACCCTACAACTGTGCTCTATCAGATAACTTTATGCACTGGTACGTAAGATTCAATGGCACTGGTACGCTTTGATTGGTGCTTATTACTTTTTTTATAAATTATGTTGTCTCCTTTGAACATATAAGCACCAGTGCATTGTAGTTGTGCATCGATGTGTATGTATCGTAAATGTGCATCGAAAGAAATCTCTGGAAAAACCTCTAGCAGCCCGCGTTTGCTAACAGCCTATGCTATGAATAGTGATGGTGCATTTGAACATTTAAGCACCAATGTTGTATGTTTTAGGTGTGCACTGGTGCATATGTACCTTAGAGGCACATCAGAAAAAAAATATTTGTAAAACTCTCTGGTCACTCGGCTCCACTAACAGCCTCCACTATAAACAACTAATGGATAAAGGTTTTAGGGAGGTTCTATAAAAAACTCCACAAGAAAGTGTTCTACTTGTACTATACCTGAGTACTATGCTTGCTATAAGGTGTTTAATAGGATTGGTAGTATGGATTATAGATGGGAGTTTCCTCAATTTTCACTTGTACATTTTTTCTACCATGTTTCTTGTTTAAAGAAGATAATCAATGAAAAAATGTCAATTTATAATACTTTACCAAATATTCATGAATAGGGAAAAATCACACTAGAACCTATAAAAATCCTTGAAAAACGAATCAAGAAACTACAAAACTTAGAAATTGTTGAGTACCTCTTCAAATGGAATAGCCTCATAGGAGAAGATGACACTTGGGAAGATGGTTTTCTCATACATTTAAGCATAGTCATATAATCTAGCATGAAGGGAAACACTTGTTTGGATGGATGAGGCACGTTAGGCCCCTAAGCCTCGAGCTATTCCATTGCTATTGTTATATTATTGTTGACATTATGGGTAAACTATGATCATTATCTGTAATTGTACCATTTTTCTCCTTTATATATCAAGGAGATCTACTTTTATAAAGAATCATTTTTTTTATAAACATAAGGTGGTAAGGAGGTTTCCCCTTTTAAGTGACATTTATCTTCATTCATTTTTTATGATTATCAAGGAATGTCATTACTTTTTCTTTCTATGTTTATTCTATTTTCAATAGTTGGTCCATAATATTTCTCCATTTCCTCCTAGAGTCTCATCAATGCCACAATTTCAACTTCCTCTACCCTATGTTGATTTTTTTATATATGTCACTCTTACAACATCTACCCAATTACCACCAATGAAATTTTCACTCCTTTTGACAACTCTTTGATTAACCTTACCCTTTTTATATTTTTATGCACTTCTCTTCATTCAATCTTGTTCTACAGTGCTTTTACAAAACTTTTCTTTGCACTTTCCCTTGCAACAATCCTATAAGATTGGACAAACTAAATCTCTCTTACTTGTGCTCTCTCTCTTTAATAAAAGATTCTTATGCTCTAAAAACAATTTTATTAAAATTAAAAAAAAAAAAAATGATCTTACTAAAATCTAAGAGATGAAAATGCCACAACTAGGACTTTCTACATTCTTAGCAAGGAAAAAAAATAATACAGTAAAAATGATCTTAACTAATTAGTGACCATAAGCCTTTATGTCTTTATGACATTTCACCGGTAAAAGTACCAACTACTTTGTACTCGACAATATTTAAACTATGTGGTGTTAAAACATAGTGACTCTTCAATTCAAATTCCTTTCATTTCTTCAAGTAGCCTAACCATATCTTTATGCACTCCCACTTTCATTTAATGAATTTTCAATTTTTTTTATATGGGATGCAAATGTGGTTTAGTTGTTTGAACATTGAAAGCCAAATTGTAAGAAAAATGTGTAATAAAATTTGAAATTTGTTGTTACTTTCTTATTTGAACTTTGTGAAAATGAATATTTCAATTATAGCAGCTTTTCAATTTAGAGTCCTCTCATTTCTTAAGTAACCCAATCATTTTTTATGCACTCCCACTTCCATTTAATGAAGAATCATTTTTTTTTTATATGGGATGCAACTGTGGTCTAGTTATTAGAATATTGAAAGCCAAATTGTAAGAAAACAAAATTATGCACTCCCACTTCCATTTAATGAAGAATCATTTCTTTATATAGGATGCAACTGTGGTCTAATTGTTCAAATATTGAAAGCTAAATTGTAAGAAAAACTTGGAATAGAATTTGAAATTTGTTCCTATCTTGTGACTTGAACTTTGTGGAAATGCACTCTGAGTTTTTGGAAATACACTTTTCTTCAATTCACTCTTCAACTCAGAGTCTTTTTATTTTTTCAAGTAACTGGAAATGCACTCTTCAACTCAGAGTCTTTTTATTTCTTCAAGTAACTCAACCATTTCTTTATGCACTCTCACTTCCAGTTAATGACTGGAAATGCACTCGGAGTCTTTTTATTTCTTCAAGTAACCCAACCATTTCTTTATGCACTTTCACTTCTACTTAATGACTGTCACTTCCACTTAATGACTGGAAATGCACTCTTCAATTCAGAGTCTTTTTATTTCTTGAAGTAACCCAACCATTTCTTTATGCACTCTCACTTTCACTTAATGAAGAAGCATTTATTTATATGGGATACAATTGTGTTCTAGTTGTTAGAATGTTGTTAGAATATTGAAAGCCAAAATGTAAAAAAAATTGGAATGTAATCTGAAATTTAGAAATGAACGAACTCTGTGTAAGTTCATGAAACTTTAGAGTCAACACTCCACCATTATCAGAGAGCTATTTATACTTAACCCTTCAATAATTATCAATAAAAAAATTGTACAAAGGTATAAACACATCCTCTCAAAGGTATCGAAATTTGGAATCAAATTAGGATATTTCAAGGTGAATCCAAACTAAAAGATAAAACCATGCCAATAGTGAGATCGTAAAACGAGAAAATTTCATCAAAAATGAAAATCGAAAACAACTTTGTTTTTTGGATGTGCAAAATAGCCATAAACTCACAGATGCTCTGCTTCATAAGAATCTTTTCAAAAACTACATAGATGACAAGTCAGAAGACATTATTGGATGTGTTATGTAATTATTCAGCTTGTCTTGGAATATTTGTCGTGGAATCTTTGGTTTCTCATTCATATCTTCGCGTGTCTTCGGTATTGTATTATTTCCCCGTCCCTTTTACAAATTTTGTCTCAGATCCGCTCATTCTAACCACCCGTTAAGAATCTCTTGCATCGAATCATCCCGGATACCTAATGATGAGGATGGGGATGTTGACTGTTAGTGGCATTAAAACGACACAGGCACAGACACAACCAGGTCAATTCATTTTGCGTGCCCTAGCTTCCGGTCTCGGGAAACAAGGAAAGGCCGCAAGCATTCCTCTCCTCAAGTATTTTTCTTCGGCTCCCATCTAATTGCATTGAATAGTACTTATTGAAGTTCGATTTCACTTCTGCAGCGTATTTCGGATTGAAACGAAGATGGTGAGATTTGCAGTATTTGTGTTAATGTTCGTTTACATTTTCTCAACGCAAACATTAGCACAGAGATGGAATGTGAGCTTAAGTAGGAATGATTTCCCCCCAGACTTTGTTTTCGGAGTGGGGTCATCTGCTTTTCAGGTCTGCGTCTCTTCACTCAATCTAAAACTAACTGTTCCCTTGGGTTTAGGTTGTTTCGAATTTACTTGATTTCGACGTAACACGTTTGTATGAAATCATGTGCTGTACAGTATGAGGGAGCTGTAGCAGAAGATGGGCGAAAGCCCAGTATTATTGACACATATACTCATAAGCCAGGTTATGTTGTGGATCATTAGGGGATTTTTCGGACATGTAAAGATTTAGAAGAAGAGTTTTTTAATGTTGGATAACTTGGCTTAGCAGGTGTTGTATTGGATGGAAGTACTGCCGACATTACTGTCGACCAATATCACCGCTACAAGGTGCATGTTTTCATTTCAGGCCGCCATTGCAGCTCGTAAATCAAAATAAATGTTTTCATTTGTATATTCAGTGGACTCAAATATCTATATTACTTTTGTTGGAATTAGGAAGATGTAGATCTCATGCATCAACTTGGGATAGATGCCTACCGTTTATCGATATCCTGGTCGCGCCTTCTTCCTGGTAAGTTTATGGTTCTCGAATTTGTACAGTGATATCATCATTCTCCACTTTTATAGCGACAGAAGTAAGGTGTTGCACAGCATAAACAAATAAACAAATGAGTGCTCAAAGTCTAGGGGAAGAGAC